>CAUDMG010001944.1:0-17500 GCA_958450375.1 Homarus gammarus | reverse complement strand
TTGTGTCTGTCATATTGCGGTGATTTCCGTCCTTATGATCAAGATAGGTGTTGCATCTTTCGAAAGCCAAACAGGCGGATGGAGCAATGATCTGCAATTGCAATAAAGATGCACGAATATCAATGGGACTTTAAGTTTGCATTGTCTTTGTTATTGATCTTATGCCTCTTGTCAACATTGCAAACTAATTATACCGCCATCGTTAATTAATAGATGAGTTAATGCTTTGTTTAAGTTGCACCAAATTAGATCATTAATCACCAGCTTCACGACAACAATAATTGACAACAAGGCGTCTAGTCGGCCTGTTTTGTCATCCAGGGAGATATAGATTCACTCATTTCTAACCTAACCTAATCTTATCTACACCCGGACCATAAAGTGAATATTTGTGATAAAAAACTCGGTTAGGTTAGGTTAGGTTTGGGAGACATTCCTTGTTTACTCGTTGTTTGTGTCTGTTCCTTATTTCCTCTTAGTCTTCCTTAATTCCATCGACGTTAATCCCGTTTCCCTATTGCCTCTCCCCTTTCATCTATTCGTTACTAAATCTCAGCTTGTCTCTTGTCCCTTCCATGCTCTCAATTCCTCTTCCCTTTCTGTTCACCCCTTCCCTTTCTGTTCACCCCTTCCATCCATCCATTTTCCCCCAGTAACACCCACGGAAAAAATCACGCCTCCTGTCCCGTGGTTTTAATTACGGAATTTTCTGGTTAATCAACAAGGCGCGTTTTATTATGAGGGGTGTGAAGCCCTCAGGGGGATGACAGCGGTGGAGGAGGAGACAGAGATTCACGCTGTCAGGGAGTTTGTCTCTCTCTCTCTCTCTCAGTTTTGCCCAAGTTTGTGTGAGATAAGTCATTGTTTGTTGAGGAGTGTTTGCTGTCAGCGTTGTTTGTTGAGGAGTGTTTGCTGTCGTTGTTTGTTGAGGAGTGTTTCTTGTGTATATAATACCTACATATTAATCGCAAAAATTATAATAATATATAATATAACATTACATAAATACACTAGATAATTTATGAAGTGTTTTGATAGTTACATGTATTCTTATTATAGATGATCGTGTGACCTTACAACACAACACACCTCTCTAGTGCTGTGAGCTTACCACATAACAACTCCTCTGTTTGGACCTTAAAGCACAACAAACCCTTCTGGTATTGTGAGTGTACGACATAGCAAATCTTTCCAATGCTGTAAAGGTTTCGAGGCGTGAAAAACAATCCCCCGCCTGCCATGCACTGTATTGTATGTGGTTGGGGGAATGAGTGAGCATGAATCTACATTGTAAATTGGTGTTAGGTTGTGTAAACGTGAGGCCCAGTGTGTATGTGGAAGTGTGTGTGTGTGGGTGTCGCAGAGATAGATAGATAGAGAGTGGGGGAGAGAGAAAGAGACAAAGAGAGAGAGAGAGAGAGAGAGAGAGAGAGAGAGAGAGAGAGAGAGAGGGGGGACGTGAGACCAGCCTCTGATAACACGTAATTACAAGGTAGATGTGATCACCTGTAACGCAATCTGGTCCACTTGTGGCGTGCGTCCAAGGTGAGGTAACTACCTTGCATAGATACTGCATGGTTATCGGCGTCGTCATCGTCTTTGCGTGCAGTTATCGGCGTCGTCATCGTCTTTGCGTGCGGTTATCGGCGTCGTCATCGTCTTTGCGTGCGGTTATCGGCGTCGCCATCGTCTTTGTGTGCGGTTATCGGCGTCGTCATCGTCTTTACGTGCGGTTATCGGCATCGTCATCGTCTTCACTTAGTCTTCCTTGACTTCATTGTGTGGTTAATGATTTTCGTATATATCAGACAACTGCTGACGTCCACTGACAGAGTTCCTGCTGTGCGCTCCATAACTATATTACGTATATTCCATGAGTGACGCACTAACACATTTATTGACACCATTTTCCCCACCACAATAACGTAATCTCCCCCCCCCCCCTCTCTCCCTCAGGCCCGTCTCCAGGATTTTCAAGCGCGTGTTATCGCTCCCGAGGCGGCGACACTTGGGGTGGTCTCACACACACACACACACACACAATGAAGAACAGGTATTAAGATATATTATAAGATCATTGTAAGTTCATTCATTAGCTTACGATTCAGACGTGATTAAAAGCCATGTTTATATCTGGAAGCCATATTTTACCTGGTGACTATACCCCCTAACGTTATCTGGGGGTTAGGTTAGGTTAGATTAGATTATGGTTAGTGCATATAATCACCAGAGAAAACAAATTGGGGTGCCTAATCCTCACGTGATCCACAACATCAACAAGAACACTGGACCAAGCCACAAGCGCCCTGACACAGAAGGCTCGTCTGGCAGGTTATATTTACTGAACAAATGCCTCGGGTTTACCATTGTCATTCCCATAGTTCCGTGATGTTGGGATGAATTATGATTGATTATAACACCTCCAATTACCTGTCCATTACCTGGTTGAATAATTAATGCCACCGTAGATGAGTGAGATGATGTGTGGTAGAGAATTATTTGTGGTGGATGAAGAAAGTGGTAATATACTGAGCATAGATCAGGAGTAAGGGAGACAGATATGTGGATAAAGAGACAGACAGGTAACGAAAGACAGACAGAGAGACAGAGAGAGAGAGAGAGAGAGAGAGAGAGAGAGAGAGAGAGAGAGAGAGAGAGAGAGAGAGAGAGAGAGAGAGATATCCAACACCTCCCTCTCGCCCTCACCACACACACACAATTCCCCCTCATCAGTCAGGACCGTCGTGGTAAAATTAATCATAGAATTTCGTGGTCGACCCAGCTTCTCTGATAACCTGGAGGGTGGCGAGTGAGGGGTGGTGAGGGGCGCTAAGAGTGATAGAGGGGACAGCAAGATGGAAAAAAGAGGGGCGTCGACCTACCTGTACCTATCAACAATCAACTCATTAACTCCTTCCTCATCTGTCTTGCCACTACACTTGTTATTGAGGGCCGAACACCTGTACCTGGGGGTCGAACACCTGTACCTGAGGGCCGAATTATTAATGGTTCCTACTACCAACTTCTTCTCGTTATTGATGATATAAAACTACGATGCCTGACCAAAGCTGAACCACAAGACTAACATCCAACATGGCGGCCAAATTACACTGAGACTGTACTTGTGATTCGACGTGTAAAATGGCGGCAAAATTACACTGAGACTATTTGTGAATGAGGATTTTTTGCTTAACAGACAGACAGACAGACAAGGACAGAGTGTAGTTATAGTAATTAATAATAACAAAACAACAAAGTCAAGAAATAATTTGAGAATATAATGAAAAACTTTATTTAATACATTGATAGCTTCCGCCTTAGTGAAACAGATAGACGAAATAAATATTGTTCTCAAATAGTGTCGCAAAAGATCGAGTACATGGGCAGAATTTATTAGTTAGGCTCATAAGTTTATATACCAGTCAGTCAGTCAGTTAATCAGTCAACCAGTCAGTCAGTTAGTTAGTTAGTTAGTCAGTCAACCAATCAGTCAACCAGTCAGTCAGTTAGTTAGTTAGTTAGTTAGTTAGTTAGTCAGTCAGTCAGTCAGTCAGTCGACCAGTCAGTCAGTCAGTAAATGCCTTCACACACCTACTGTATATATTGTAAATCTCACATACAGTAATTTTGTAAAGAAGCCAGTGCTCGTGAATACACATGGAGACTTTAACCCAACATTTATTCATACATAACATATCCATAGTGTATATGTTATGTATACAGTATACATTTAAGCTTTTATTCTCATTATCTTCATGTATATTTGTGTTTACATTATACAGATGCTCATTTGACTCGATATAATTATACCCCATAATAAACCAACGACCTCATTAACTCATCGATATAATCTTTTATAAATTGGTACCTATAATTCACCTTGAGTATAATCACCTTCAAAACCTGTGTGTGTGTGTGTGTGTGTGTGTGTGTGTGTGTGTGTGTGTGTGTGTGTGTGTGTGGCTTCCTGACTGATTAACTGAGATTATATATTCCTTGTTCCTTTAGTCAGCTCACGCCAGTTGTCAAAGTCATGTGGGTATTTGGTGTCAGTTCAGTCAGTAAGTCAGTTCAGTAAAGCCATCACACACCTGAGCAAGACAGGTGACCTTGGCTTAGTAGCGAGGACCAAACTGCGTGTAGTGTAGCAAAAAGTGGGTGTTTGTGTACATGAGAATGATCAGAGAGGAGAACTAGTATTTGTTGGTCACGTGATCTGGATACACTGACATAGCTGTGACCGATCAATTATGGAACTCAGTCTTAATAGGTCCTAATGTATCCTAACCTAACCTAGCAACTGCGTGGTAACTCTTGCGAAGACGCCAAACAAAGAATACAGTAGAGTTGACGATGACCTTGTGGCGTATAATAATAATAATAATAATAATAATAATAATAATAAAAATAATTAACGGTTTATTGAAAGAGCTTGGCAGCCGGAAGGCTGAAAATATACAGTTACATAATTGGGGAATGGGTTTCGATTTACAAATAATATACAAGTAACATAAGTGATGCAAATAAGATATATAATAACTAGATGGGGAAAAGCTCAAACTACAGTTCATTTCAACATAGTGACAGTGCAAGGAGTAGTATTAACTTGGAGTGAATACACTGGTTTATTACAAGTTATTGATAATTTTTACAATGGTTGGGACTGGGCTGTTCTTGCAGCGATCAGTTCGTGCACGTATGAGCTGGATGCGGTTGTGGTGTCGAACAGCAATTCTCGGGCGAGGGATCTCAGGTGGTAGTAGGAGCCGGTGTCGAGGATGGTGCAGAAGCTTCTTACCAAATTTGCAGATGAGGTCGTGGTGATGGTCAGTAAGAGTCGAAAGGGTCAGTGTGTTGAGTCACGTCAGATGAATTCATTGTTATTACTCACTGTCGCTTCTGGACATTAACGAATTGAGTATGATGAGTGTGATGAGGTGTAAGTGTGATGATATGGTATAATGAATCACTTATGGTGGATAATTTGAAGCTAATCTACCAGGAAGTTATAGTAAGAAGGAATAGAATTGTAGTGGATGTGATTGATAGGTTGGATGGCGGGAAACTGGGACTCGCTATACGTAAATTTGGATTCGGTAGCTAATTTGACAGTACGAATTTATCTCGTAGTTTCCCTTTTTATCGATACTGTAAACCTGGTGTCCGTGTCTCCGTCTCTCTATGTGTCTCTAGGGGAGGATATCAAGGTGTTATTATTATCTGCAACCCGGAAAAGTCGTCTTTACTCTTTGTCTGTCAGTCAGTCCACCCAACTGACTCATCTCTCACAAAGGGTTCCTCCTCCCCTCCTCTTCCTCGTCCTCCTCCTCAGCGTCTCTCTATTCCTGACGTCCTATCCCCCCCCCCCTTTTCTTCCTTTCCTCCTTCCGGTTGCATCCTTCCTCCTCTCTTTTGCTACGTTAAAATTCTTCCTTCTCTCCTTCTCCTTCCCACATCATCAGCATCTCGTTTTGTTTTTATTGTATATATAATCTGCATCCCCATTCTCTCTCTCTCTCTCTCTCTCTCTCTCTCTCTCTCTCTCTCTCTCTCTCTCTCTCTCTCTCTCTCTCTCTCTCTCAATCACACCTCTTTGTTTTGGTTTTAAACTCTTGAGTCAATTTCCCCAAAAGTTTCAAGGCATCGACACGTCCGAATCCCAGCCCACCTCTCTCCCTCTCCTTCCTTCCCTCCCCCTCTTCCTCCCTCCGTCCACCCCTCCCTTCGTCCTTCCTCTTTCCTCCCTCCCTACCTTCTCTTAATTCCCTCTCCCTCTCTCGCGTGTTTCCATCCTAGTTCTTCGTCTGTTCACAATATTCGTTCTAAGGGATTAGTCTGTTTCCCTTGTCGTGTTTTATTTTCGTGTCTCGTTAGCTTCAGATTAAAACCATTCCCCTTGTAGAGTTATTTTTAAGTTTGTTTTTAATTGTTTTTGTTTTTTAAATGGAATATTCAATTGTTTTTATTGTGGGGGAAATAGCGACTTAGGTTTTGTTACGTTTCTTTAGTTTATGTTATTGTTCAGTGTTTCTTCATGCCTAGTTCCTCCCCCCCCCCCCCCCGCCATTGAAGAGAGAGAGAGAGAGAGAGAGAGAGAGAGAGAGGAAATGTTTTGTTTTGTTGTCTTTCGTGATTATTTTACGTCTTGAGTACGATTACTTAACCCCTTGAGAACGATGACTTAACCCCTTGAGAACGATGACTTAACCCCTTGAGAACGATGACTTAACCCCTTGAGAACGATGACTTAACCCCTTGAGAACGATGACTTATTTTTTTCTGTTTTTTGGTTATGCACGACCAATGAGAATGGAATAGAATAGGATAGAAGAAAGAAGACATAATAGGAAATAGAGATAGATGGAAGAAGAAATGAAAGAGCGGGAAAGGGAAAGCGAATGCAGTAGAAGGAAAAGACAAAGACTAGAATAAGAAAAAAAGGCAAGAAAGAAAGAAAGAAAGAACACAAAAGTAAATGAAAGCAAAATAAAGAACAAACGAAAAGATAAATAAAACAAAGACTAGTAAAAAGAAAAATGACAAAAAATGAGAAGAAGAAGACACAGGTGGAAAGAATATGATAAACGCGAAACAGAAATAACGAAGGAAAGAAACGAAAGAGGAAACAGATGCAAAAATTATAAATAGGAGAGGGGAGAACCAGAAGGAGGGTTAAAGGAAAATGGATGACGGAGGAATTGGAATGAGGGGAATGAGACAGAGAGAGAGAGGGGGGGGAGTGAAGACAAAGGCCACTGGATTGTTGTGGCCCCGTGACCGAGTGTGAGGGGAAGTGAGAAATGAGGATGAGGGGAAGTGTGAGGGGTGAGAGGAAGTAAAGGCTAGTGTGAAGGGAAATGGTGACATCCAGAGTTAGCAGATCATCTCGCCCTGAAGGTGTAAGGCGAACTAAGTACAGGGCACCGAGTCACCGCTGGTGTGTTACGTGAAGGAGAGGTTCCCAGGCTTGGGTCACCACTCCCTGCCCTCACCAGGTGGAGGAGCACAGACCTACTTGTGTTAGGTTTTTATATTATAATGATCATGCATGCTGTAAACAGAACATTCATCCTTAAAATAAAGGTTTTCTTCAGGTAATGTAAACAACTTAAACGTTTTATTTTGTTTTTTATAATATAGACAATACTCGCATTACAACATATTTACGTCAGCTAAGTGACAAATGCAAAACATATAAGACTATTTACATCAAGGGATTGTCAACATCTTAAGGAATGGGGATAAAAACATTTTTTTAAGATATTTAATTGTTTAAACTGTTGAGATCTTTCTCTACTGAGGTGAGGAGTGTTCTTGTTTCTCCTGTTGACTGTGCTGTTGTTCGCTCTCCCGGTCCTGTTGGTGACTGTTGACTGTCGTGGTCGAGATGTTGTGGTAGATCTTGGTGGTGAGTGCCACCTACCGTCATCGCTTCTTCACCCGGGGTGATGGGCAGGACTTTTTCAGCATTAACAAGTGACTCTGGCTTCTGGCTGACAGTCAGTCGACCGTCCCTGAGTGTGGCCGTCAGCGTGTCGGGGTCGACGTGTGGCGGCAGTGTGGTGGAATAACGCCCCATCATCCTGGTATGTCCTTGATTTGTTTTAGCTTCTACTGTTAACATCCCTGAGTTAGTGACCGCCCTCACCTCCTCATACCCCCTCGCGTCAACCACAAACTGCCACGGAGTCTTCTGGTCCCCTGCACCAGCTTTCTTATTGCTGGAGGCGGAACTGCTGCTTACGTCACTTCCCTTGTTTATCTTGATAGTGACATCGTCGCTGGTAACACTGGCTGTCTTGGGGACGTCATCATTGGTAACACTGGTTCTCTTACAGTGGCAGGATGTTGTGTTCTTACTGTTGCTGGTGCACTTATCACTGTCGTCACACTTGTTGGTGTTCTTGTGGTAGGGAGGCACTGTCCCCACACTGCTGAGGGGTGAGTGCAGAAACCTTGTCATGGAGAATCGCCTGCCGAAGTTGTCATCGTAGGAGCAACAGCGGCTCTGCGGCCTGAACCATGTACCGGGCCTCATCACCAAGCCTCCACCTCCCCAACCCTCCATCACCTCCTCCAGCATGCCTGAAGCTTCCTCACTCCACCAGGGTGTAGGATCCATCCTCACTGGCAGAGAGAAAGGATTTACAGCTATCATACCTCCACGAAACATGTCGACTCCTTCAGTATAACCACTATTCCTTCCTGTAGGTAAACGGTGGCGTTCTGTTCAGATGCTGGTGATAGTAAGTGGTTGTTCTCGTGTGTCAGTTCTCGGTGCTCTGAGTCTTCCCTTCAACTCACAGGTCTTATATACCGTTTTCTGATGTCACGAGAGAATGGTAGAGAAAACGAGAAACTTCTGGATGGTGGTGGACTAATGGAGAAGGTCCTGGAACATTCACGGGTATGTAATGATGACGCACTTGCTGTACTTTTACTTTGTGATAATTAAATTGTTATAATACCTCATATTAATAAAAAAATCCGCGATATGCTAATTATAAAACAAATTACTCGCAATTCTGTCATATAATGAGAGACCGTATTACAGAATGGATATAGAATCCTTGGAAAGAATTCAGAGGAGAATGACAAGACTAATCCCGAGCATTAGGAACCTTGAGTATAGAGACAGGTTAAAGCATCTTAATTTGCACTCCCTTGAGAGACGTAGAGCGAGGGGCGACCTGATAGAGGTGTATAAGTGGAAGGCAGGGCTAAACAAAGGGGACATTACAAAGGTACTCAAATTATCCAACCAGGAGCGAACTCGTAACAATGGTTTTAAATTAGACAAATTTAGATTTAGGCGTGAAATAGGTAAACACTGGTTTGGAAACAGAGTAGTGGATGAATGGAACAAGTTACCAAATATCATCATTAACTCGAATGCGCTGAATTGCTTCAAACATAAGTTGGATGGATATATGAGCAATAGGGGTTGGGTGTAAACGGGACTGCCCAGTATGGGCCAATAGGCCCGCTGCAGTTTCCTCCATTCTTATGTTCTTATGTGACAGATCGCCCAAGCGGCTAACGAGCCGATCTGTGGCGTAGAGGATAAAACAAACACGGATCATGTCTTGACGGAAATATATAATTATTGCAATGGTGACATTATATGCTATAATATCAACCACTGTAACCTCTCACTTTATTCTGAGAAAGAAACTAGTACTACTCATTAAAAAGTTACTTAGCTGCCCTGTCTCTTCACCTCGTTGGCACCCTAGTTATACCAGTGGTGTTGTATGGGATTTGTTTTGTTTTTTCCGTTATTTCATGACACATTGCGAGTAATTTGTTTTATAATTAGCATATCGCGGATTTTTTTATTAATATGAGGTATTATAACGATTTAATTATCACAAAGTAAAAGTACAGCAAGTGCGTCATCATTACATACCCGTGAATGTTCCAGGACCTTCTCCATTAGTCCACCACCATCCAGAAGTTTCTCGTTTTCTCTACCATTCTCTCGTGACATCAGAAAACGGTATATAAGACCTGTGAGTTGAAGGGAAGACTCAGAGCACCGAGAACTGACACACGAGAACAACCACTTACTATCACCAGCATCTGAACAGAACGCCACCGTTTACCTACAGGAAGGAATAGTGGTTATACTGAAGGAGTCGACATGTTTCGTGGAGGTATGATAGCTGTAAATCCTTTCTCTCTGCCAGTGAGGATGGATCCTACACCCTGGTGGAGTGAGGAAGCTTCAGGCATGCTGGAGGAGGTGATGGAGGGTTGGGGAGGTGGAGGCTTGGTGATGAGGCCCGGTACATGGTTCAGGCCGCAGAGCCGCTGTTGCTCCTACGATGACAACTTCGGCAGGCGATTCTCCATGACAAGGTTTCTGCACTCACCCCTCAGCAGTGTGGGGACAGTGCCTCCCTACCACAAGAACACCAACAAGTGTGACGACAGTGATAAGTGCACCAGCAACAGTAAGAACACAACATCCTGCCACTGTAAGAGAACCAGTGTTACCAATGATGACGTCCCCAAGACAGCCAGTGTTACCAGCGACGATGTCACTATCAAGATAAACAAGGGAAGTGACGTAAGCAGCAGTTCCGCCTCCAGCAATAAGAAAGCTGGTGCAGGGGACCAGAAGACTCCGTGGCAGTTTGTGGTTGACGCGAGGGGGTATGAGGAGGTGAGGGCGGTCACTAACTCAGGGATGTTAACAGTAGAAGCTAAAACAAATCAAGGACATACCAGGATGATGGGGCGTTATTCCACCACACTGCCGCCACACGTCGACCCCGACACGCTGACGGCCACACTCAGGGACGGTCGACTGACTGTCAGCCAGAAGCCAGAGTCACTTGTTAATGCTGAAAAAGTCCTGCCCATCACCCCGGGTGAAGAAGCGATGACGGTAGGTGGCACTCACCACCAAGATCTACCACAACATCTCGACCACGACAGTCAACAGTCACCAACAGGACCGGGAGAGCGAACAACAGCACAGTCAACAGGAGAAACAAGAACACTCCTCACCTCAGTAGAGAAAGATCTCAACAGTTTAAACAATTAAATATCTTAAAAAAATGTTTTTATCCCCATTCCTTAAGATGTTGACAATCCCTTGATGTAAATAGTCTTATATGTTTTGCATTTGTCACTTAGCTGACGTAAATATGTTGTAATGCGAGTATTGTCTATATTATAAAAAACAAAATAAAACGTTTAAGTTGTTTACATTACCTGAAGAAAACCTTTATTTTAAAGATTTATCTTATCCACGTATTCATTGTGGATCTACATGATATATCTATCTATCTATCTATCTATCTATCTATCTATCTATCTATCTATATATATATATATATATATATATATATATATATATATATATATATATATATATATATATATATATATGAAATAAAGGAGGTTAAAAAAAATATAGTTTCATACATACATACTGTAATATACATATTGTTAATTCCCCAATCATACTATTACTATGCCGAGTATTATGTAATTTACTATGTTATAACATCTCTCATATATTTCCCCATTTGGCTGTCTTCGCATGTAAAAGTCTTCTGAAATGTGTCGATTTTCACCATTTTTTTTAACACCAATTTCACTTGATACCTTAACAGGTCCCTTTTCTACCAAATATCATTGTTGTAGTGCCCAGTAAATGTGGCCAGTTGGCTGGATCACATAGATCTTCATCAGCATGCCCGTTAGTGTAGATAGAACTGTCCATTTTAAGAGCCTTTATTTTTTCCGTGCTCTCTTTTCCCAGCTTGAATATGACCCACACTATCACCATCACAGTCGCTCAGGACCTTTTTTGCACACGTTTCTGGTGTTTCTTAAAACACATATTTTTCTAGGGAACCTTTCATTGACATTTCGAGTTCTTCACTCTTCATTTTCTCAGCACCCGAGATGTATTTCCTGTATCTGTCTATCCCTGCTGGTCGTGTGCGATAGTAAAATAACGTATATCAACAATTTCACAAAACACAAATCACGGACAACTGGAGATTCAGAGTTTCGACAACACTGACAGATGACCGCTATCAACGTCTCCACTCCTCTTCCATTTTTTATTGTCGCCCTTCTGCTGCCATTAATCACATATAAGGCAATTGTTGTAATTTTTTGTTTTCGCCCCTCTGCTGCCATTAATCACATATAAGGCAATTGATGACATTTTTTGTTTTCGCCCCACTGCTGCCATTTTTTATTGTCGCCCATCTGCTGCCATTAATCACATATAAGGCAGTTGTTGCCATTTTTTGTTTTCGCCCCTCTGCTGCCATTAATCACATATAAGGCAATTGTTGCCATTATTTGTTTTCGCCCCTCTGCTGCCATTAATCACATATAAGGCAATTGTTGCCATTTTTTATTGTCGCCCCTCTGCTGCCATTAATCACATATAAGGCAATTGTTGCCATTTTTTGTTTTCGCCCCTCTGCT
The DNA here is from genome assembly GCA_958450375.1 of Homarus gammarus. Classification (NCBI taxonomy): domain Eukaryota; kingdom Metazoa; phylum Arthropoda; class Malacostraca; order Decapoda; family Nephropidae; genus Homarus; species Homarus gammarus. Next base: position 5,542 of record CAUDMG010001944.1, on the reverse strand, counting down.
GCCATTAATCACATATAAGGCAATTGTTGCCATTTTTTGTTTTCGCCCCACTGCTGCCATTAATCACATATAAGGCAATTGTTGCCATTTTTTTTGTCGCCCCTCTGCTGCCATTAATCACATATAAGGCAATTGTTGCCATTTTTTGTTTTCGTCCCTCTGCTGCCATTAATCACATATAAGGCAATTGTTGCCATTTTTTGTTTTCGCCCCTCTGCTGCCATTAATCACATATAAGGCAATTGTTGCCATTTTTTGTTTTCGCCCCACTGCTGCCAATAATCACATATAAGGCAATTGTTGCCATTTTTTGTTTTCGCCCCACTGCTGCCATTAATCACATATAAGGCAACTGTTGCCATTTTTTATTGTTGCCCCTCTGCTGCCATTATTCACATATAAGGCAATTGTTGCCATTTTTTATTGTCGCCCTCTGCTGCCATTAATCACATATAAGGCAATTGTTGCCATTTTTTGTTTTCGCCCCTCTGCTGCCATTAATCACATATAAGGCAATTGTTGCCATTTTTTATTGTCGCCCCTCTGCTGCCATTAATCACATATAAGGCAATTGTTGCCATTTTTTGTTTTCGCCCCTCTGCTGCCATTAATCACATATAAGGCAATTGTTGCCATTTTTTGTTTTCGCCCCACTGCTGCCATTAATCACATATAAGGCAATTGTTGCCATTTTTTATTGTCGCCCCTCTGCTGCCATTAATCACATATAAGGCAATTGTTGCCATTTTTTGTTTTCGCCCCTCTGCTGCCATTAATCACATATAAGGCAATTGTTGCCATTTTTTGTTTTCGCCCCTCTGCTGCCATTAATCACATATAAGGCAATTGTTGCCATTTTTTGTTTTCGCCCCTCTGCTGCCATTAATCACATATAAGGCAATTGTTGCCATTTTTTGTTTTCGCCCCACTGCTGCCATTAATCACATATAAGGCAATTGTTGCCATTTTTTATTGTCGCCCCTCTGCTGCCATTAATCACATATAAGGCAATTGTTGCCATTTTTTGTTTTCGCCCCACTGCTGCCATTAATCACATATAAGGCAATTGTTGCCATTTTTTGTTTTCGTCCCTCTGCCACCGTTAATCGCATATAAGGCAATTGTTGCCATTTTTTGTTTTCGCCCCACTGCTGCCATTAACCACATTTAAGGCAATTGTTGCCATTTTTTGTTTTCGTCCCTCTTCTGCCATTAATCACATATAAGGCAATATTTGCCATTTTTTGTTTTCGCCCCACTGCTGCCATTAATCACATATAAGGCAATTGTTGCCATTTTTTGTTTTCGCCCCACTGCTGCCATTAATCACATATAAGGCAATTGTTGCCATTTTTTGTTTTCGCCCCTCTGCTGCCATTAATCACATATAAGGCAATTGTTGCCATTTTTTGTTTTCGCCCCTCTGCTGCCATTAATCACATATAAGGCAATTGTTGCCATTTTTTGTTTTCGCCCCACTGCTGCCATTAATCACATATAAGGCAATTGTTGCCATTTTTTATTGTCGCCCCTCTGCTGCCATTAATCACATATAAGGCAATTGTTGCCATTTTTTGTTTTCGCCCCTCTGCTGCCATTAATCACATATAAGGCAATTGTTGCCATTTTTTGTTTTCGCCCCTCTGCTGCCATTAATCACATATAAGGCAATTGTTGCCATTTTTTGTTTTCGCCCCACTGCTGCCATTAATCACATATAAGGCAATTGTTGCCATTTTTTGTTTTCGCCCCTCTGCTGCCATTAATCACATATAAGGCAATTGTTGCCATTTTTTGTTTTCGCCCCACTGCTGCCATTAATCACATATAAGGCAATTGTTGCCATTTTTTGTTTTCGCCCCACTGCTGCCATTAATCACATATAAGGCAATTGTTGCCATTTTTTATTGTCGCCCCTCTGCTGCCATTAATCACATATAAGGCAATTGTTGCCATTTTTTGTTTTCGCCCCTCTGCTGCCATTAATCACATATAAGGCAATTGTTGCCATTTTTTGTTTTCGTCCCTCTGCTGCCATTATCACATATAAGGCAATTGTTGCCATTTTTTGTTTTCGCCCCACTGCTGCCATTAATCACATATAAGGCAATTGTTGCCATTTTTTGTTTTCGCCCCACTGCTGCCATTAATCACATATAAGGCAATTGTTGCCATTTTTTATTGTCGCCCCTCTGCTGCCATTAATCACATATAAGGCAATTGTTGCCATTTTTTGTTTTCGCCCCTCTGCTGCCATTAATCACATATAAGGCAATTGTTGCCATTTTTTGTTTTCGCCCTCTGCTGCCATTAATCACATATAAGGCAATTGTTGCCATTTTTTGTTTTCGTCCCTCTGCTGCCATTAATCACATATAAGGCAATTGTTGCCATTTTTTGTTTTCGCCCCACTGCTGCCATTAATCACATATAAGGCAATTGTTGCCATTTTTTGTTTTCGCCCCACTGCTGCCATTAATCACATATAAGGCAATTGTTGCCATTTTTTATTGTCGCCCCTCTGCTGCCATTAATCACATATAAGGCAATTGTTGCCATTTTTTGTTTTCGCCCCTCTGCTGCCATTAATCACATATAAGGCAATTGTTGCCATTTTTTGTTTTCGTCCCTCTGCTGCCATTAATCACATATAAGGCAATTGTTGCCATTTTTTGTTTTCGCCCCACTGCTGCCATTAATCACATATAAGGCAATTGTTGCCATTTTTTGTTTTCGCCCCTCTGCTGCCATTAATCACATATAAGGCAATTGTTGCCATTTTTTGTTTTCGCCCTCTGCTGCCGTTAATCGCATATAAGGCAATTGTTGCCATTTTTTGTTTTCGCCCCACTGCTGCCATTAATCACATATAAGGCAATTGTTGCCATTTTTTGTTTTCGCCCCACTGCTGCCATTAATCACATATAAGGCAATTGTTGCCATTTTTTATTGTCGCCCCTCTGCTGCCATTAATCACATATAAGGCAATTGTTGCCATTTTTTGTTTTCGCCCCTCTGCTGCCATTAATCACATATAAGGCAATTGTTGCCATTTTTTGTTTTCGCCCCTCTGCTGCCATTAATCACATATAAGGCAATTGTTGCCATTTTTTGTTTTCGCCCCTCTGCTGCCATTAATCACATATAAGGCAATTGTTGCCATTTTTTGTTTTCGCCCCTCTGCTGCCATTAATCACATATAAGGCAATTGTTGCCATTTTTTGTTTTCGCCCCACTGCTGCCATTAATCACATATAAGGCAATTGTTGCCATTTTTTATTGTCGCCCCTCTGCTGCCATTAATCACATATAAGGCAATTGTTGCCATTTTTTGTTTTCGCCCCTCTGCTGCCATTAATCACATATAAGGCAATTGTTGCCATTTTTTGTTTTCGCCCCACTGCTGCCATTAATCACATATAAGGCAATTGTTGCCATTTTTTATTGTCGCCCCTCTGCTGCCATTAATCACATATAAGGCAATTGTTGCCATTTTTTATTGTCGCCCCTCTGCTGCCATTAATCACATATAAGGCAATTGTTGCCATTTTTTGTTTTCGCCCCTCTGCTGCCATTAATCACATATAAGGCAATTGTTGCCATTTTTTGTTTTCGCCCCTCTGCTGCCATTAATCACATATAAGGCAATTGTTGCCATTTTTTGTTTTCGCCCCACTGCTGCCATTAATCACATATAAGGCAATTGTTGCCATTTTTTGTTTTCGTCCCTCTGCTGCCGTTAATCACATATAAGGCAATTGTTGCCATTTTTTGTTTTCGCCCCACTGCTGCCATTAATCACATATAAGGCAATTGTTGCCATTTTTTTTGTCGCCCCTCTGCTGCCATTAATCACATATAAGGCAATTGTTGCCATTTTTTGTTTTCGCCCCTCTGCTGCCATTAATCACATATAAGGCAATTGTTGCCATTTTTTGTTTTCGCCCCTCTGCTGCCATTAATCACATATAAGGCAATTGTTGCCATTTTTTGTTTTCGCCCCTCTGCTGCCATTAATCACATATAAGGCAATTGTTGCCATTTTTTGTTTTCGCCCCACTGCTGCCATTAATCACATATAAGGCAATTGTTGCCATTTTTTGTTTTCGCCCCTCTGCTGCCATTAATCACATATAAGGCAATTGTTGCCATTTTTTGTTTTCGCCCCTCTGCTGCCATTAATCACATATAAGGCAATTGTTGCCATTTTTTGTTTTCGCCCCTCTGCTGCCATTAATCACATATAAGGCAATTGTTGCCATTTTTTGTTTTCGCCCCTCTGCTGCCATTAATCACATATAAGGCAATTGTTGCCATTTTTTATTGTCGCCCCTCTGCTGCCATTAATCACATATAAGGCAATTGTTGCCATTTTTTGTTGTCGCCCCTCTGCTGCCATTAATCACATATAAGGCAATTGTTGCCATTTTTTGTTTTCGCCCCTCTGCTGCCATTAATCACATATAAGGCAATTGTTGCCATTTTTTGTTTTCGCCCCACTGCTGCCATTAATCACATATAAGGCAATTGTTGCCATTTTTTATTGTCGCCCCTCTGCTGCCATTAATCACATATAAGGCAATTGTTGCCATTTTTTGTTTTCGCCCCTCTGCTGCCATTAATCACATATAAGGCAATTGTTGCCATTTTTTGTTTTCGCCCCACTGCTGCCATTAATCACATATAAGGCAATTGTTGCCATTTTTTGTTGTCGCCCCTCTGCTGCCATTAATCACATATAAGGCAATTGTTGCCATTTTTTGTTTTCGCCCCTCTGCTGCCATTAATCACATATAAGGCAATTGTTGCCATTTTTTGTTTTCGCCCCTCTGCTGCCATTAATCACATATAAGGCAATTGTTGCCATTTTTTGTTTTCGCCCCTCTGCTGCCATTAATCACATATAAGGCAATTGTTGCCATTTTTTATTTCGCCCCTCTGCTGCCATTAATCACATATAAGGCAATTGTTGCCATTTTTTGTTTTCGCCCTACTGCTGCCATTAATCACATATAAGGCAATTGTTGCCATTTTTTGTTTTCGCCCCTCTGCTGCCATTAATCACATATAAGGCAATTGTTGCCATTTTTTGTTTTCGCCCCACTGCTGCCATTAATCACATATAAGGCAATTGTTGCCATTTTTTGTTTTCGCCCCTCTGCTGCCATTAATCACATATAAGGCAATTGTTGCCATTTTTTGTTTTCGCCCCTCTGCTGCCATTAATCACATATAAGGCAATTGTTGCCATTTTTTGTTTTCTTCCCTCTGCTGCCATTAATCACATATAAGGCAATTGTTGCCATTTTTGTTTTCGCCCCACTGCTGCCATTAATCACATATAAGGCAATTGTTGCCATTTTTTCTTTTCGTCCCTCTGCTGCCATTAATCACATATAAGCAATTGTTGCCATTTTTTATTGTCGCCCCTCTGCTGCCATTAATCACATATAAGGCAATTGTTGCCATTTTTTGTTTTCGCCCCACTGCTGCCTTGATGCGGCGGAGAAACACGAAAATAGAGTTTGCGGGTAATAGGAGG
>CAUDMG010001943.1:45000-49836 GCA_958450375.1 Homarus gammarus | reverse complement strand
GAGACTTGAAAGAGGTAGGGCGTATTACGGCATTAATATAAAGATCCGGATTAACAACCCTGATATACTTGAAAGAGGTAGGGCGTATTACGGCATTAATATAAAGATCCGGATTAACAACCCTGATATACTTGAAAGAGGAAGGGCGTATTACGGCATTTATATAAAGATCCGGATTAACAGCCCTGAATGAGATAATGAGAAGAACAATAATGGAGGCTTTATAATTATGGGGTCCTGGTAGAGCGGGGCGTCCCAAGATATCACTTCACTCTAAACTAGTAACTATGGAACAGCCTACTCTGGAGTGAGGGTACGGCATTAAACAGATCCGGATTCTTCCCTACACTCGATAAGACTTACCACACGACTGCCACGTGTAATAACAGGTAAGCCTTATGACACTTGGAACCTATTATCCTACGTCTGTCACTCTTACTATACGGTAATACCAATATATGCACACACATATGAAGGAAACTTTAAACCACCGTAAAGCAATTGTAAACAGAAGTGACTGGGAGGGGTAATTAACACTGAGTAACAAGGGAGGAAGGAATATGGTACTTAAGGTCGTGTCCTGTCACGGTCGCCATTTGTTACGAGTTGGGGATTTAGAATATAGTTATACGTCTACCCAGATCCCAACAGGTAACAACAAAAAAAAACAAAGACAATCGGACTAAAAAAGGGTAGACAAAGGATGCGAGTTTTCGTTGTATATAATAAAGTACCATAAATTCCTTAACAAAATATTCAGCTTATAAACTACCCTTAACCAAACTTAACCTAAACACGAACAGTATATACATAGTAATAAAACATAGAACAATAGTGAAGCAATGTGGAGGGGGGAGAGGCAATACAAGATTACAAATACTTAAGTGAGGAGCTGAGATGGCTGACGGGCAAGGCTGAGTATGGTAGAAGACGGTAAATAGTCACTGTGCCGTAGGTTTCCAGGATAGGTGATCCTGTGGTCGCTTCCCAGAGTGAAGTGTGTCCTCTCCTCGAATTGGAGCTGACAAAGTAGACTGAGGCGGAAGTGACGCAACAACCAGGATATGGAGAAGGGAAACCCGGGAGTGGTAACTAAGACGAGCCATACTCGTGTTTCGTCCCTAGATGGCGTTGCTCGTGGTGCTGGGTAGGTAGATGAAGACAATCGGTGGAGGGGTTCGTAACAGTATGGACGGGTAACATCCTGCTCTCTCTCTCTCTCTCTCTCTCTCTCTCTCTCTCTCTCTCTCTCTCTCTCTCTCTCTCCCTTTCTTTATTCTTCCTTCACTTTAGTCTTCCTTCTTCTCACCTTCACCCTCCCTCTCCCCTCCCTCACTCTCCCTCCCACCCCCGTCTTTATATCCTAACCTCTCCCTATCTCTCACCCCCTCCCTCCTTCTCTCCCTCCCTCTCCCCCTCCCTCTCTCCCTCCCTCTCTCCCTCTCCCTCACCCATCTTTATATCCCAACCTCTCCCTATCTCTCACCACCTCCCTCCTTCTCTCCCTCCCCCTCCTTCTCTCCCTCCCTCTCCCCTCCCTCACTCTCCCTCTCTCCCTCCCTCCCTCCGTCTTTATATCCTAACCTCTCCCTATCTCTCACCCCCTCCCTCCTCTCCCTCCCTCTCCCCCTCCCCCTCCCTCTCTCCCTCACTCTCCCTCACCCATCTTTTACAGCCTTCCCGGTAAACCTGGTCGCCTCACCATGGAATATTACATCAATAAATTTGTCATTGAGAGATATAGAGGCGGTGAGGTGCTGGCCCATGTCGAGGAGGAGGAGGAGGAGGAGGAGGAGGAAGAAGAGGTATAGGAAGAAGAGGAGGAGGAGGAGGAGGAGGAGGAGGAAGTCGGAGTAGGCGTAGTAAGCATATGTATACTGACGCCTCGTGTCTTCCTTCGGCATTGCTGACGCGTTCTTCTGAGCTGTGCGGCTGAGGTAAGAGTTACTCTTCCGCCCTCATCGTCGGCTAATCATCTGCGTATGGCTTCGGCTTCTGCGTATGCGGAGTCCGCTAAGCACGCCTCTGCGGAGGCTGAGGCGGAGGAGGCGCAGCAGAGATGCATGTATGTGCGTGCGGCGCTTCTGAAGCCGCCGATTAACAATGAAGCCGCGTAGGCGACGCGGCTGCGGCTTCGGCGTAGTCGTAGGCGGCTCTTCGTCGTCCTCCTAGTTCTTTCAGCCTCTTTCGTCGGATTCTGCGGCTGTCGGCTTCGTGCTTACGTCTGCCTTCGGCGGCGGCTGCTGCCGCCTTTAGGGTTCTTAGTCTTCTTATTCTTCTGAGGCGGCTTCGTCCTACTCTGTCTAGGCCGCCTGCTTCTGTTCGTACTGCTTCGTTCTCGTCTGCTGCCTTATTTATATTCCTCCGCTGCGGTCTCGTCCTCTCCTCGGCTTCTGTCTTTCGTTGCGTCGTCTTTCTGCGGGTCTGCGGAAGCCTCAGAGGCGGATGGCGGCGACCTGCCGTGCTTCTGCGGGCTGCGGTCTCGTCTCCTCGGTGCGGCGTCTGCGTTGACTGTCGGCTTGCTCTCTCGTGCGGCACGATATGCGTCTGCCGCTGGTTTTTGCTTACTTCTCGTCGTGCTGCATCCGTCACTGTGTGTGGGTGTGTGTGTGTGTGTGTGTGTGTGTGTGTGTGTGTATTATCATTGTTATTGTTATTGTTGTTCCATTTGTCCATTGGTAAAGTGACCAATTGTTCCTCGTTGGTTCCATACTGTTTCAAAGGCTTCCCGCGTCATTGTTTTACACACACACACACACACACACACACACACACACACACACACACACACTATATATATATTTTCTGTAGTTTGTTTGTTTGTTTGTTAGTTAGTTAGGCTACAATAGTGTGTGTGTGTGTGTGTGTGTGTGTGTGTGTGTGTGTGTGTGTGTGTGTGTGTGTGTGGAAACAAAGAAAAGAGGATAACGGTGTATTGTGTTTGGATGTTTGGATTTTACACTTGATGCAGAAGCGGTGTGTTGTGTTGTGTAGAAGTGGGTGTCATATTTTTTACATATGTAGTACTGTGTGTTGAAGTGGGGGCGGGGACGGGGGGTGTTAGGGGGGTGTTGATAGGGGGGATGGGGTGTGGGGTGTGTTAGGGGTGGTGTTGAAAGAGGGGGCGCGCGTTAGCATGGGGTATAAACATAAATTGACAAGAGTTTTAATAATAATAATAATAATAATAATAATAATAATAATAATAATAATAATAATAATAGTAATATTAATAGTAATAATAACAATAATAATAATAATAATAATAATAATAATAATAATATTAATAATAATAATAATAATAATAATAATAATATAATAATAATAATAATAATAATAAAAAATAATAATAAAATAATAATAATAAATATATAATAAAAATAAATAATAATAAATAATAAAATAATAAATAATAATAATAAAAATAATAAAAAAAAATAAATAATAATTAAGAATAAATAAAAATAATAATAAATTAATAATATATAAAAAATAAAAAAATAATAATAATAAAAATAAATAAATAAATAAATAAATAAAAAAAATAAATAATAAATAATAATAATAATTAATAAATAATAATATAATATATAATAATAATAAATAATAATAAATAAATAATAATAAAATATATATAATAATAAATAATATAATAAAATAATAAAATAATAAATTAAAGAATATAATAAAATAATAATATATAATAAATATAAATATATAATAAATAAATAAGAATATAATAAATATAATAATAATAATAAAATAATAATAATAAATAATATAAATAATAAAATAATAATTTAAAAGATATATAATAAATAATATATAAAATAAATAATAAAATAATATAATAATATTAATAATATAATATAATGATATTTATATTAATAATAATGATATTTATAATAATAATAATAATAATAATAATAATAATAATAATAATAATAATACAAATAATAAACAAAAAAACAAAAAAACAAACAGACTCTCACCACCCAGCCCCAGGTAACGCAACACTCACCTGTAATTAAAAAAAAATCAAAACTCAAGGAAAAAAGACGAGGTAAAATTACTGAAAAAAAAATAAAATAAAATTATTAATTAATCATTATTTTTTCTCTCTTGGGTCAATTAATTTTAGTGAACAGGTGTCGTCACACTTACTAATTAACCAATTAATTATCAAAATGGCAGGTGTTCCTTTAAGGTGTGAATGAGTGAGTGAATGAGTGAATGAGATAGAACAGCATTTATGTAGAAAAAGAAAGAAAGAAAGAAAGAAGTATTACTGTAGCTTCCTGGAGACACTGGGGTTAAGACATCACCTGAGCGTGGGAAAGTCGCAGGTCTCAGGTGACACAGGTGAGTTTCTTGTCACTAATGATGCTGGGGACAGGTGAGTAAGGTGAGGTGTGGAGGGGGAGAAAGACAGAAAGAAAGATAGAAAGATAGAAAGAAAGAAAGAAAGATATCACCACCACCACCACCACCAACAACCAGCAACAACAACTACCAGCACTACAAGCAGCCTACCACAATCCCGGTAGCCTACAGGTGAGGAGGGAGACTAAGTGGCCATCAGAGTGAGGGTAGTGTGATGAACTACGTGACAGTGCATAGCCGTCCTTAATTCTCTCTCTCTCTCTCTCTCTCTCTCTCTCTCTTTCCTTTCTCCCTCTTTCTGCCTCCCTCACTCCTTCCTTCCTGACTTAGAAATTTACGTGTGCGAGTAAAGTTATCGAGAACACACCTGGTAACACACCTGGCAACATTGAAGGTATCGAGAACACACCTGGTAACACACCTGGCAACATTGAAGGTATCTAGTACACACCT
>CAUDMG010001943.1:32500-40000 GCA_958450375.1 Homarus gammarus | reverse complement strand
GGTCTGTTTGAGATTGATTTTGATTTTGCCGCTTGCAGCGGCTACTTTATTGTGCACCCCACAATCATCCTGTGAGCGGTAGCGCAAAAGGATTACAGAGTAGGGTTTACAAAGGGTCATAATAATTAACCCCCGTTGTCAGGATATTATGGCACTGAAAGTTACACAGTATTTCATTTACATTATTTGTTTAGTTCTATACATAAAGGGTAACTTATTCACAAATGCGTGAGAACAGGCGTGTGAGGCAGTATGTCTGGCCTCACACTTTGTTATTCACATTTACGTGGGAGGTATTCAAGCACATTGCGTATTTGGTTCTGTACATGAGAACTGACATAGATACTAAGTGCAAAAAAGTGGATACAATCTTAATATGTCGGCTATCTTGCCATTAGAGATGAAGTGTTGTGCCATTTCACACACAGTGTGCTTGGACCTGTCCCTAAAAGGTTCTATCTTCACACAGTCGAGGACGTAGTGTTCAAGTGTGTGGCCATATGTATGGCCACACACTTTACATTTAGTTTTGTTTACATCTGCTTGAGGAACATACTGCCAAAGGTACTTATATCCTAACCTTAATCTAGCTGTTACAACATCTTGTAATCTAGTGATCTTGTTACTTGCTCCATAAACGTGTTTCACTTGATACATCTCATCATGGTAAACTATGGATTGACTAGTGCCTGTTTGCACTTGTCTACTTGCGTCAAACTCATCAATAAGTTCTTTCCTAATTACAGTTTTAAGGGTTCTTTTTGACAGACCCAAATTGTATTCAACGGTGTCTTTGTTAGACGCGAGTTTGGCGAGGGCATCAACTCTGTCATGTTTTATGAGGCCTATGTGAGAGGGGATCCACAACAGTTTGACCCTGACACCCCGGTCAACAAGGCACGCATATTTGTGTCTGGCTTCAGAGACAAGAGCGTGACAACCTGAGTCGAGGGTACCAAGGGCAAGTAGTGAGGATAGAGAGTCAGTGATGATGAGACTGTCAGTAAAAGTGGTTTCAATGAATTTAATAGCTGTGAGTATGGCAACTAATTCAGTTTGTAGAGTGGATGCCCAGTTGTTAATTCTAACTCCTTTCTCAATTATATTACCGTCAGGTTGAGTCACAACAATAGCACTTCCAGCCCTCCCACAGGCGGTGTTTAGAGACCCATCAGTGTAGATGGTCTGTGTGATATTATCATCAGTCTGTAGAGTGTGTATGTGTTCAAGAGCTCTCAATTTGGCAGTGTGTTGGAGATAAATGCTTTGTATAATTAATTTTTTAGGCGGATACGTCGGTATTGTGATATCGAAGGGAACTGTCCGCCAGGGTGGCAGGAAGCGCTGTTGTGTCTCAACTTTGTACAGGTGGTCTAGTCCAAATATCTTCATATGTGTAGCTGTAGTTTGGATCCATTTAGACTCAGTAGTCCCATGGTTCATACATTCTAGCAATTTTAAGGAAACAATGTTATCAGGATCACCACGCAGAAGCCTCAGGGCTATCATGAGGTTGACTTCAATTATTCTATCTTTAACACTGGGTATACCTAGTTCTTTCCTCATATTAAGTACTTTAGTGCTCATGGGACATCCTAGGATAATTCTGAGGGCTTTATTTTGCATTTTCTCGAGCTCTGTTTGAGAGCGCTGTGTGGTGAGGAGGTCTGTTTGAGAGCGCTGTGTGGTGAGGAGGTCTGTTTGAGAGCGCTGTGTGGTGAGGAGGTCTGTTTGAGAGCGCTAAGTAGAATCCCATTCACGTTACATTACAAGAGAAGAAGCTCCAAAAAAGTTGCTGGTAGCGGAAGTCAGAGCGTGGAAGATGACAGGGGAAGAAGCAGGGGGGTTAGGAAGGGAGTGGGAGAGATAGAGCCGTGTCAGAGCGTGGAAAATAACAGGGGAAGAAGGAGGGGGTTAGGAAGGGAGCTGTAGTGGGAGAGATAGAGCCGTGGCCTTACAATACTGCGTTTATTTGGTGTTCACTGAGAGGCTGTAAGCTTATACACACGTCCACCGGAAGTAAGCGTCGCTGGTGGCCGACCCTGTGCAGTCAAACACTAGGATTGTCAGAGAAACTTGACGCCGGGTCAGCTGATCATCGACTAATGGCAGTTGTAGGGGAGACTATCCACTACAGGGTCATTCCTTAGTAACTCACAGTTGTTTAAGATAATGTGTAAATTGTGTAAATCCTGAGGTGGGAGAATATGAGTTGTAAATGTATGTAAATAAGTGTTAGCAGTGTTGGTAGAATGTTAGTAATGTTGGCAGAATTTGGGTAATATTGGTAGTGTTAGCAGAATGTTGGCAGTGTCTGTATAGTGTTGGCACAGTGTTGGAAATATGATGGTAGAAATTTAGCAGTGAGAACAGTTTTGACAATGATGGAAAAAAGGTAGCAGTGTTGGAACTGTTGGCACACACACACACACACACACACACACACACACACACACACACACACACACACCCCATCTGCCAGTGTCATCTTAAACTCCCCCCTCCTCCTACTCCCCCTCCTCCTACTCCCCTCCTCCTACTCCCCCCCCTACTGCTCCCCCCCAACCTCCAACTTTATAAAGAAAAAAGATAAAAATATTAATAGTATTTTTTGTCAAGTTTCTTAAGGAATACTAATTAGCTACCGTAAGAGGTTAACGCCGGAGTGGGAGAGAGAGAGAGAGAGAGAGAGAGAGAGAGAGAGAGAGAGAGAGAGAGAGGAATATGGGACGGAATAATTGATGTATACACGAAACCAGTGCTTGGATAGATTGATAGATAGATAGATAGATTCGTACACACACACACACACACACACACGCACACATTTAATTACTCAATCGCTGGCTCTGTTGTGTTATTTTATTATGAAATTTATTCCGGTCGACCTACATACATACATACATACATACATACATACATACATACATACATAGACTATTCCTCTCTCTCTAGTAGCGATAGGGATGAGGGAACTTTCTTCTCACCATCGCTAGAGAGAACTATTTCCCTAGTGTAGTAGCGATAGAGATAACAGGAGACTCCCAGTTAACAGGGGTGAGAGATAAGAGATGTCCTCTCTAAGGTTCTCTCACTGTATCTAGATTAAACTTTGAATCAGGAGGAGGAGGAGGAGAGAAGGAAAGGAAAGGAAGAGGAAGATTAGAGAAGTGGGAAAGAGGAAGTAGTAATAGGGAGTGGGGTGGAAGAAGAGGTATCAAAGGGGAGGTGGAAGAGGAGAAGGAGGAAGAATAAGAAGTAGAGTTAGAAGTTAAAGAAGAGGAAGAGAAAGAGAATGGGGGATATGTTTAAGAAGAAGAAGAAACGTAACTGATCATAGGGACGGGTTTCGCATGTTTCGGGATTGACTTAAGTGACACATGGAAATTTGGTCACTTTAAGGCACTTTTGGACACTTTTACGATACTTTAAGTCACCGTAAGTCACTTTAAGGTACTTTAGGATACTTTAAGTTACCGTAAGTCACTTTAAGGCACTTTATGATACTTAGTGTTTTTGTTATTGTTTTTGCTGTTCTTGTTCTGTTGTTGTTATTTTTGTTCTTTTTAATGTTTTTGTTGTTCCTGTTGTTATTGTTATTTTATTATTATTATTATTATTATTATTATTATTATTATTATTATTATTTATTATTATTATTATTATTATTATTATTATTATTATTATTTTTTATTATTATTATTATTATTTTTATTATTATTATTATTATTATTATTATTATTATTATTATTATTATTATTATTATTATTATTATTATTATGGCATAGTAACTCTTAGCTCGGAAGATGAGGGAGACGGTGGGGGCGTGAGAGGTTTGAAGGAGAGGGAGGGAGAGGAAGAAGGCATCGTAATGAGCGTACAGGAGAGGGTGAGGGAGAGGGGAAGTGAGAGGTGGAGGAAGAGAAAGAGGGAAGAGAGAAAGAAAGAGAGAGAGAGAGAGAAAACGTGTGATAAGACAGTGAGATAACTTGGGTGAGAGGTCTTTGAGAAGTAAGAGCTGGGGAAGGTGAGAGGGCTTTGAGAGGTGAGAGTGGGGCAGAGGTGAGAGGGCTCGAAGGAGAGATGGCAAGGGAATAAGAAATATAAGTGAGAGAAGCGGAGAAGAAAGAGAGGGCGTGTGGGAATGAGAGAGAGAGAGAGAATAAGATTGAATGAGTGGGCTAGAAAAGTAGTAGATAAGAAGACCCGGGAGAAGAGAGGGAAGACATAAGGTGGGAGAGAGTTGAGAGGGAGGTGAGAGGGCAGTGACAGAAGCCCTCTCTCTCTCTCTCACACACACACACACACACACACACATACACACACACTCACACTTTTCCAGGCACGGGAGGGACTCAAAGGCTGCGAGAGAGAGAGAGAGACTTGAAAACACACTCAAACGCACCCAAGCCCACTCAAACGCACTCAAACACAGCAAAGACTCACTTAAATATACTAAAACCCACCCAAACACTCAAACAAACTCAAACGCACTTAAACCCTTTCAAACGCACTTACACACACACTAAAACCCACCCAAACATACTCAAACGCACTCAAACCCATTCAAACAAACTCAAACGCACTTAAACCCACTCAAACGCACTTAAACGCACTAAAACTAACCCAAACACACTCAAACGCACTTAAACATACTAAAACCCATTCAAACATACTCAAACGCACCCAAACACACTCAAACACACCCAAACACACTCAAACACTCAAATTAACTTAAACCCACCCAAACACACTAAAACCCACTCAAACACACTCAAATTCACTTAAACACACTCACTCACTCAAATTCACTTCAACCCACCCAAACTCACTCAAACGCACTCAAATACACTAAAACCCACCCAAACGCACTCAAATTCACATAAACACACTCAAATTTACATAAACACACTCAAACCCACTCAAACCTACTAAAACCCACCAAAACACACTCAAATGCAATCAAACGCACTCAAAGTTAATTAATATGTATCCAAGTGTCATGTGTCAGGGCCGGACTCTGTGTCGCCCGGGTGAGACTTTATCATGCATCCAGAACTCATTAGTCAGACATCAAAGTGTGTGTGTGTGTGTGTGTGTGTGTGTGTGTGTGTGTGTGTGTGTGTGTGTGTGAGAGAGAGCATGACGAGAAGCATCAGAGAGAGAGAGAGAGAGAGAGAGAGAGAGAGAGAGAGAGAGAGAGAGAGAGAGAGAGAGAGAGAGAGTCATTATTCCAGCACTCAGGAACAGCTGTCACTGGTGTACGCTTTTCCAATAAATACTTACAAAAATGAAAGATTAATGGCACTCTGAAATAGATCTGCTCCCTTAATGGCACTCTGAAATAGATCTTCTCCCTTAATGGCACTCTGAAATAGATCTGCTCCCTTAATGGCACTCTGAAATAGATCTGCTCCCTTAATGGCACTCTGAAATAGATCTTCTCCCTTAATGGCACTCTGAAATAGATCTGCTCCCTTAATGGCACTCTGAAATAGATCTGCTCCCTTAATGGCACTCTGAAATAGATCTTCTCCCTTAATGGCACTCTGAAATAGATCTGCTCCCTTAATGGCACTCTGAAATAGATCTGCTCCCTTAATGGCACTCTGAAATAGATCTGCTCCCTTAATGGCACTCTGAAATAGATCTTCTCCCTTAATGGCACTCTGAAATAGATCTGCTCCCTTAATGGCACTCTGAAATAGATCTTCTCCCTTACCTGTGGAGTCTGGAGGTGCCTTGTACTAATGACCTCCAGAAATTGGGCATCACCTGGAAAATTGGCCCTAGGGGGAGGGAAGAGAGGGGAGGAGAGGGGGTGGGGAGGTAAGGGTGGGGGTGGGAAGGTAAAGGGAGTGGTCAGAACCCCCCCTACCCCTATTTCCCCCTTTTTCTTTTCCCTTTCTCCTTTCTCTTCCCTCTTTCCATCTTTCTTCCCCACTTCCTTCCTATCATCTCTCCCTTCTTCCTCTCCCCGGGTGGGCTGTGTTGAACGTGACTTATCGAACTCTCGGTGTGGGAAGGTCTAGCCCTCACACCCTCCTTCCCTCACCCCCTCCCCCCTCCCCTCCTCTCTTACCCTCCCTCTCCCTCCTCCCCTCCTACCCTCCCTCTCCCTCCTCCCCTCCCTCTCCCTCCTCCCCTCCTACCCTCCCTCTCCCTCCTCCCCTCCCTCTCCCTCCTCCCCTCCTACCCTCCCTCTCCCTCCCCCCCCCATCTCCCCCCTCTGCCTCCTAGGGGGTCCTTAGGCCACTTGTGCTGTGGAACGCTGTTAGCTGCCGAGAGAGAGAGAGAGAGAGAGAGAGAGAGAGAGAGAGAGAGAGAGAGAGAGAGAGAGAGAGAGAGGAATTTAATGATAGTTTACGTGTTAAATAATGTCACTAAATTGTGGTGGTCGAGCTTTGACGACGAAGACTACCACCACTACTACCACCATTACCACCACCATTGCCACCACTACCACCACTACTACTACCACCACTACTACCACCATTACTACAACCATTACTACGACCACTACTATCACCACCACCACTACTACCACCACTACTACCACCACTACCACCACTACTACCACCACTCCCACCACTACCACAATACTGATTTATGATTGGTTAACTGTAGGTGACGCATCATCTATCTTCGTCTTATTGACAAACATCACATACCTGCCCCCCCCCCCCCACCCCCACCTGTCAATACCTGAGGGGGAGGGGAGGGGAGGGGAGGGGAGGAGGGGAAAGGAGGGGAGGGGAGGAGGTTTGTGTATAGCATAGGGAATATGTGCCTGAGTATAGCATGAAGGGGATATGCCACTGTATAGCATAGACGAAAGATATCACGTTATAACATAGCATAAGGTATAGCACATGAGGGGTAACGTATAGCACATGAGGGGTAATGTATAGCATAAGGTATAGCACATGAGGAGTAACGTATAGCACAGAGGTATAGCACATGTGGGGTAATGTATAGCATAAGGTATAGCACATGAGGAGTAACATATAGCACAGAGGTATAGCACATGTGGGGTAATGTATAGCATAAGGTATAGCACATGAGGAGTAACATATAGCACAGAGGTA
This sequence comes from Homarus gammarus, assembly GCA_958450375.1. NCBI lineage: Eukaryota > Metazoa > Arthropoda > Malacostraca > Decapoda > Nephropidae > Homarus > Homarus gammarus. The sequence continues at coordinate 32,912 of CAUDMG010001943.1, read as the reverse complement.
TAGCACATGTGGGGTAACGTATAGCTTAAGGTATAGCACATGAGGGGTAACGTATAGCACAGAGGTATAGCACATGTGGGGTAATGTATAGCATAAGGTATAGCACATGAGGAGTAACATATAGCACAGAGGTATAGCACATGTGGGGTAACGTATAGCACAGAGGTATAGCACACAGGGAGGGAAGTATAGCAGAAATACAAGCAACGATAAAAGCCGTGGAGGATTTACTGTACAGAGCGACCTTGAGAATATGTAATGCTATAGAGAGTTGTCGAGGGGCTGAGGGAGGCTCTTGAGAGGTGAGGGGTGAGGGAGGCTCTTGAGGGGTGAGGGAGAAGCATCGTAAAGGGTGAGGGTGAGGGTGAGGGGAGGTCATCTCGGGTGGTGGAGCTGAGGGAGGTCAAGTCGA
>CAUDMG010001943.1:15000-27500 GCA_958450375.1 Homarus gammarus | reverse complement strand
TGTGTGTGTGTGTGTGCGTGTGGTTGTTTTTGTCTTTACTGTGATTCTGAGTGATTTAGTTGGTTATTGCGGGTTAAGGCTGTGTTGTTGTTGTTGTTGTTTGTGATTTAGAGGTGAAAAAACGGGTTGTTGTTTTTTGTGATTTAATTTGTTTAGAGATTTGTTTTTTTCTGTAATTATTTTTTTCTCTTAATTTCCATACCAAAGATTTTATATATGTGACTCTCTCTCTCTCTCTCTCTCTCTCTCTCTCTCTCTCTCTCTCTCTCTCTCTCTCTCTCTCTCTCTCTCTCTCTCTCTCTCTCTCTCTCTCTCTCTAGGGGCACCATAGGCCTCCTCACCCTCCACATCTCACCTTCCCTAGAGACTAATTTGCATATGAAAGGTAAACCAATAAACACAGGTATTTTATTTAATGTACTCACCTCCCTCCATCCTGTCCCTCTTTAAGATGTATGAATGTAACGCTAAGACTCACTAGAAAGACCTGTTAAAGACCTCTATACGGTGATTAATGGGCGTTTGTGTGTGTGTGTGTGTGTGTGTGTGTTTGGTCTCTGAGGGCGTTTAAAGACTCGCTAATGACCTGTCCCCCAGAGATTGATAGACCTGTGTGTGTTGTTGGTCTCTAAGGGCGTTTAGAAACCTCCGAATAAGTTAGAAACCACGAGAATAACAGATGGGAAGTTAACATTTGTTCTCTGTTATAAGGTTAAGAACAAAAGAACAGAAATAAGTGTTATATAGATATACAAAGCTGAGAATACTTATTTTGGGTATAAATTACAGGTACAGGAAATCTCAGGTGGTGACAAGATCATACGTAGACTAATGAACCTTTCCAATTAGATATATAGTACAGGTACATTCATTACCCCAGGTGGTGACACTAGCATACTGATGGTGCCTTAAACGTAGATATTAATTAAAATAATTCAAAACTAATTAACCTGGTCATTTGGTAATATAGTACAGGTAATTACAGGTATCCCCAGGTGGTAATTCAATATAAACATGTATAAAACTGGTATTGTAAAACACTTCATAACTTATTCATTCAAATCTAAGACCAGATGCCGTTTTCTTTTACATTTTCTCCCCTGTCGGTGAATAACATGAAGAACAGAGGATCACTGGGAGCCCGAGGCGGTGTATAATATGTATATAGTGTGTGTATAAATGTATATATAATGTGTATTTGATGGTGTAGTAAGCTGGGTGGGGTGGGGGGCTTCATACTCTCGCTTTTGGAGGGTGTTGGAGAGTGTTGATAGGTGTTAGCAGGTGTTGGCAGGTGTTGGAGGGTGTTGACAGGTGTTGGTAGGTGTTGGCAGGTGTTGGTAGGTGTTGGAGGGTGTTGGCAGGTGTAGGAGGGTATTGGAAGGTGTTGGCAGGTGTAGGAGGATGTTGGAAGGTGTTAGCAGGTGTTGGCAGGTGTTGGAGGGTGTTGGCAAGTGTTGGTAGGTGTTGGCAGGTGTAGGAGGATGTTAGAGGGTGTCGGCAGGTGTTGGAGGATGTTAGAGGGTGTTGGTAGGTGTTGGTGGATGTTGGAATGTGTTGGCAGGTGTTGGAGGATGTTAGAGGGTGTTGGCAGGTGGTAGTGGGTGTTGCCAGGTGTTAGGTGTCGGGCATCGTCAACTTGGCCAGGTGTGTTGGGGACAAGTTTACCAAGTTGGTGCCGAGTTGAGGTAACTTAGTGGTGGCGGGCCTCCTTCCTCACCACCCTCTCTTAATACAGGTACAGGTCTACAGGTATAGACACAGGTACAGGTATAGGTACAGGTATAGACACAGGTACAGGTATAGACACAGGTACAGGTACAGGTACAGGTATAGACACAGGTACAGGTACAGATAACGGTACAGGTACAGGTACAGGTACAGGTATAGGTACAGGTATAGACACAGGTACAGGTATAGGTACAGGTACAGGTATAGACACAGGTACAGGTATAGGTACAGGTACAGGTATAGACACAGGTATAGGTACAGGTAAAGGTACAGGTACAGGTATAGGTACAGGTACAGGTATAGAAACAGGTATAAGACTACAGGTATAGTTACAGATACAGGTACAAATATAGATACAGTTAATTATCTCACCTTGATAACTAATGTGTTTAACTTACCTACAACTCACACTTAATGACCTTATTACTGGAACTACAGTAAATACATAAACAACATCAATACTAACTCGCCTGTATCTTATAACATTACATAAAGTTACTAGAATACATAAGAATAATGATATATGTAAACTTACTGTAAGAATATTTTTTAGCCCATATCTTTCCGTGTAAGTAATGGCGGGAAAATTTTTTATTGTTTACATTTACCCCCTTGTGACGTCACGCATGAGGCTCCGTTCCCGGGAAAATTTTACGCGCGCTTTTTATTTATTTTTTATTCAATTTTTATGAGTTTATATAAATATTTGTCTACCGCTTAAAGATATAAAAAAAAAACCTATTGATATTTTCTTGTTTTTTCGGTTTATTTTGTTAAAGGTTTGGAATTTTTTATATTCAAACTAAGGCTTTAATCAGTGACACGGGTGGTGACCTAGACACAGGTATGGAGGTACAGGTGTTCTTAAGGTGTGTTTTTAGTCGTTGTTTTTGTTTGGTGTTTTTGGCAGTTTTTTATTTATTTATTTTTATTTTTTTAATTTGGTTCGTTGTCTCGTTGTTGTTGTTGTTGTTGTTCTTATTCTTCGCCTTCTCTTTGTTGTTGTTGTTGTTGTTTTTCTTTCTCTTCTTCCTCTTCCTCTCTCTCCCCTTCCTTCCTCTTCTTCTTACTTTTCTCCCTCTCTCCTCTCTCCCTCTCCCTCTCCCTCTCCCTATCCCTCTCCCTCCACTCCCTCCTCTCCCTCCACTCCCTCTCCCTCTCCCTCTCCCTCCTCTCCCTCTTCTCCCCCTTCATCAGCTCACCCATCTCATAAAGTACCACTTATCTAAAGTACAATCTCTCACAACAGCCAGATAACGATGTCTCTCTCCACCACCGTCTCCTCCTACCTACCTGTGAGAGAGAGAGAGAGAGAGTCACACTTTCCTTTTCCTACCTAGCTGAGAGGAGAGAGAGAGAGAGAGAGAGAGAGAGAGAGAGAGAGAGAGAGTCACACTTTCCTTTTCCTACCTAGCTGAGAGGAGAGAGAGAGAGAGAGAGAGAGAGAGAGAGAGAGAGAGAGAGAGAGAGAGAGAGAGAGAGAGTCACACTTTCCTTTTCCTACCTAGCTGAGAGAGAGAGAGAGAGAGAGAGAGAGAGAGAGAGAGAGAGAGAGAGAGAGAGACTCCTCAACCACGTCTCTCACTCTCTCCTCCTACCTACCAAGCTGTGAAGAGACACGGAGTGAGAGGTGAGAGATGCTCCTCCTCCTCCTCCTCCAACTCTCCCAGCCACGAGTTGTGTTATAAGTGCCACTCAACCCAACTTGGTGCCACAACTAATGCCAGGGTGCCAAACTTAGCCAGGTGTAGAAGAAATTAGGGTGTCGTTTATAGTGCCAACACGGTGCCACTATGGGTGTTTGTAGCGGCAGCAGTAGTAGTAGTAGTAGTAGTAGTAGTAGTAGTAGTAGTAGTAGTAGTAGTAGTTCATGATAGACGGGCGCACTGTTGCCTCCGCTGGCGATAACTTTTTTAATTGTTTAAATTGGTGTAGCTGGCGAACGTCTGCTTGGTGTAAACTCCCTTAAGGCTGTTACAGACGCTGGTGTTTGTGTTAGAGATACGTGCCAGTACAAGCATAAGGTGAGTGAAGGTTCGTCTGGCGTAGATGTTGCCAGAATGTCAATGCTAGGTTGAAATGATTCCCAGGCGCTGTTTAATTCCCGCACTGGCGTAGTTTTTGTGGCAAGGACAGTTAGGTGCGTTATTGCGGGGTAGAGAGATTCGCCAGACGCTGCTGAATGCCCGTACTGGCGCTGTGTGTTGTTGTTAGCGTGTGGGATGTGGGGCAGTTAACGGGTCGTCAGGTGCTGGCCTCTCTCTCTCTCTCTCTCTCTCTCTCTCTCTCTCTCTCTCTCTCTCTCTCTCTCTCTCTCTCTCTCTCTCTCAGTCGTCATGTCAGTCGTCAAATTTAATGTCTTTTTTCTCTCTCTCCACACACACACACACACACACACACACACACACACACACACACACACACACACACACACACACACACACACACACACACACACACACAAACACACACACCCCAAGGCCCTGATATATGCACCACCATCAGTATAGTCAATATATATACGTATATACATCACACCATGAGCCATATCCAGTGTATGTATCTCCGTAAATGTCTCGTGTATAGACCACCATTAATAGTCTCTTTCAATATATTTCACCTTCAGTTATTGTTCATTATTGGTTATGTCAGGTAGAGTTGGGTTGGTATATTTCAGCATTTTTCAGTATATTTCAGCATTTTTCAGTATGTTTCAGTATATTTCAGTATGTTTCAGTATATTTCGTGACATATACACTGTATTTTTGTCGATTTACTTACTTATCACAATTTAATAAGACTTGGATATATTTCACCGAGAACAGACATATATACAACAGAAATCTGAATAAATTAGAAAGATTCTGAATCACGGACTATAAAATCAGAATCTGAAATACTCCCTCCCTCCACAGCTAGGTTGAACATCCTCTCTTATTTCTATTTAAGCTTCCATGCCTACCTAAATGTTAATCAGAATTCTGTTTATATAAATTTTAGAGTCTGATTAGTAATTTGGTACCTGATTTACCTACCCTCCCAGTTAGTGAAATATAAAAGTCTGATACTGATAATTATTATTAGGATATCCGCGGCGATCTGAGCTCAACTGTGTACGCCAGGGTAGAATATTTTGTGTTTTATGATGAAATGTTTCTTAAATGTTGATTAGATTATGTAACGATGTTTATATATGAAAATTGATAGGTTACGTTAGGTTAGGTTGGGTTTGGTTAGGTAATGAAATGTGAATCACGATTTTAAAGGTATTTCAGTAATAATTTTCCGTCGGTATAAACAGAGCCTCGGGATGTTTCAATTCGAGTGAGTAAACAAAACAAAAAACATGACCTAAAAGACCATTTGTTAACTTGTTTACTGTGATGAGGTAGAAAGAGGTGTATACATCTAAACAAAATGAAAAAAAAAAGGAAGAACATGGAAATAAACACCGAAAAAACAGTAAAAACAGCGAAAAAAAAAAAAAAAAAAACGAAAAAAAAAAAAAAAACGAAAAAACAAAAAAACACGTAAAACACCGAAAAACACGAAAACACCGAAAAACACGATAAAAACACCGAGAAAAACAGAACCTGGGAATGATTGAGGTAGCTGTTTTATCGCCCCATTACTGACAATAGAAAGAGCTGGATGTGTTTGGACTTAATGATGAAATGTGTCTGTAAATACGACCAGGGTCATTATTAGCTGTGTGTGTGTGTGTGTGTGTCTGTGTGTGTGTGTGTGTCTGTATGTGTGTGTGTGAGAGAAAGAGAGTAGCTAGATAAGTCAGTAGAGTATGACAGACAGACAGATACACAGAAACAAAAACAAAGAAAGACAGACAAACAAACAAACAAACACACAAACATACCTAAAAACACCTCCTGTCCAACCAATAAATTAATAATCAGTGTGTAGGAAGGAATTACGAGATAAAGAAAATAAAAGGGAAATAGTTGAAGACCACGAACTCTCTCTCTCTCTCTCTCTCTCTCCTCGCCATCACTAGTCTTGATAAAAGCCTCCACCACCACCACCTCCTCCTCCTCCACCACCACCTCCTCCTCCTCCTCCACCACCACCACCACCACCACCTCCTCCTCCACCACCACCACCACCACCTCCACCACCACCACCACCACCAGGCCTTCTATCCTTAATAATTTCCGGGCCAAAGCTTCCAGTTAATTGGTTGTGTGTGTGTGTGTTGGGACCTTCACGTGTTAACCTGTGTGTGTGTGTGTGTGTGTGTGTTAGGACCTTCACGTGTTAACCTGTGTGTGTGTGTGTGTTAGGACCTTCACGTGTTAACCTGTGTGTGTGTGTGTGTGTGTGTGTGTGTGTGAGAGAGAGAGAGAGAGTCATCACACACGCCATCTCCCCTCCATCATCCACCACAGCGTGTTTACATGCCCGTCATAGGCACTTAACCCCTACCCCACCGTGACGTCATGCTTGTAAACAAACAATAAACGCGGGAAACCGGATGTTATATTCACGTATATACCTAAACTTTATTCATATTCTTCATTTATACATTATATATACATTTATACATCATATATACATTATACAATAAGAGAATATTAATAACATATTTTTTTTCGTATTTCGTCGCCTATTCGTCAGCCATCTTTACACTCGTATCCCCTGCCCGACCCACAATGCACCGCTCCCAAACAAATGATGACGTCATAGCGGAAATCGGATTATTCCACTATCTATTTGGAAGGACGATAGGAGTGTATTCAATTATCAGTTATCAATTAGGGATAGATCGATAATTAAACCATATTGGGGTCGTATTGGTTATTATTAATGTTGAGGGGACAGGCTTAATTAGGTGTAGTGGTGTTAGTAATGACGTGTGTGAGAGAAAGCTTTATTTTGGCGCGAATATTGTTTTTTTTATTTAATGACCTTGTTATTAATGTTTTGAAACCCTTGAAAGTAATAATAATAATAAATAATAATAATAATAATAATAATAATAATAATAATAGTAATTATAATAATAATAATAATAACAGTAATAATAATATTAATAATAATAATAATAATAATAATAATAATAGGACATGTAAACACAGTGTCATTAAGGCAGATTTTCCAGCCCGATACAGGGAAGAGAAGGAGGGGGGGGGGGGGGAATCGCAGGGAGAGGAGGAGAGGGAGGAAAGACAGAAGGGGAAGGAGGAGGAGGAGGAGCTAGAAGGAAAGGAGAAGGAGGAATGGGAGGAGAAAGAGAGGGAGGGATGACCAAGGGGGAGGGAAGGGAAAGAGAAAGAGAGGGAGAGAGAGAGAGGGGATGGGGAAGGAGGAGGGAGGAGGCTAGAGGAAGGAAGAGGCGGAGGATTCATGTGATTTAGTGACCTTGTGAGTTTTTCGTCGTTGTTCACATTATCTTGGTGATGCAGCCGCCTGTGTGTGTGGGGGGTGAGGTGGGGGAGCTGGGCGTGGAGGGTGTTGTATTGTGTTGTGTGGGGAGGTGGGTGGTATAGAAGTGGTGGGGGAGGTGTGGGTGATGTAGGGGGGGGGTGGAGGGGGAGAAGATGGAAGGGGGAGGTGGGTGGAAAATGGGTGGCACGTTTCTTTCCCTCCCATCAACCTCTCCTTCCCCCACCATACACCCCACACTCTCCTCCCACACACCCCACACCCTCCCACACACCCCACACCATTCAGCACAACACGCGCCACCGTCCACTACACAACTGTGGTTTAAGCCTGGCTAATTACCGCTTTTGTTACCCCTCCCCCTCCCCCTCCCCCAGCTAGTCGTGTCTCGCATTGTGATGACCTGGTACTCTGCCACTACCACCACTACCACCACCACCGCGACCGCCACTACTGTTACCACCACTACCACCATTACCACCACTACCACCACTACCACTACCACCACTACTGTTACCACCACTACCACCACTGCCATTATTAATTTCACTGTCACCACCACTACTACCACCACTACCACTACTACCACCACCGCTACCCCCTGCTGCCACTACCTACTACCCTCATACTATCACTACCACTACCTACCACCATTACTACCCACATACTATCAGCCACCTATCACCACCACCATCACCCAACCTCCCCATCTCCCTACATTCCAGCAACATAAGTAAACACTACACATACAACCACATATGAATGACTTAAGTACATTAGCACCACACACAAAGCACATATGAATAAGTACATATCAACAACCCACTTAGACTTCATCTATGAGTACATGTAAGTGGCTTAAATAAAGAGACGAGATGTAATAAAAGTCCACTTACATTACTGGAGTACATATGAGCAGTTGGAGTACATTGAGAGTACAATTATAAGGTGGAGTACAGTACTAGAGGTAAAGGAGGAGGAAGAGGAGTATAAATAGTAGGTAATAGTAGGAGTGATTGAAGGAGTTGAAGGAGAGAGTTAAGTGGTTGGAGGGTGTGTGGAGGGGTGGAGGGAGTATGGAGGGGATGATGGAGGGAAGGAGTTTATTAACCTTTAAATTATCTTACTGCCTATACATATACAATATACATATACATATACATATACATACACAATATACACAACACAATCCTAAGCTGGTGTCATAAACTGATGAGTCACCGTGACGAAGCAAATTTAGCCTGCTTTATTTAATCCCCTGATGTTGTTTTGATATTACAACCTGTGACGTCACACATGGGCCCCCAGTTCAGTGTAGTATATCCACTGTGAATCTCTATCCTCTATCCTCTTTCTATCCTCCCTGTTTATCTCACGTATCTTTTACTATCCACTCTATCCGTAACCATTCTGTCCTTTCAACTGTCTCTGTCTGTCTCTATCTCTCTCTATCCTCTGTCAATCTCTATCCTCTCTTGTCTATCCTTCGTATCTGTCACTTGTCTATTCTCTCTAGCCTTGTCTCTAACCATTCTATCTTTTCCTCTATCTCTCTGTCAATATCTATCCTCTCTCTTTATGTATCTTCCATCATCCCCTGACTAGTCTCTCGCCTCTATCCTCGTCTCACTATCCCTCGGGGGCCAATGGGGTCGGCTTGTTCTGCTCCCACTGACCTTCTTAACCAATCTCTCTCTCTCTCTCTCTCTCTCTCTCTCTCTCTCTCTCTCTCTCTCTCTCTCTCTCTCTCTCTCTCTCTCTCTCTCTCTCTCTCTCTCTCCCCTAACTGTCCATCTACTTCTTTATCTCTCTTTTTTGTTATACATACATACATACATACATACATACATACATACATACATACATACATACATACATACATACATACACATACATACATCCATACATACATACACACATACATACATCCATACATACATCCATACATACATACATACATACATACATGCATACATACATACATACATACATACATACATGCATACACAGCTCACACGAATCAATGACTCCTACGTAAACATGTCGTGTAGCACTGTATCGCCCAGAGTCAATTAAGGCACCCTCCCCCTTCCCCTACCCCTCCTCCCCTTCCCCTTCCCCTACCCCTCCTCCCCTTACCCTACCCCTCCTCCTCCTCCCCTTCCCCTACCCCTCCTCCCCTTCCCCTACCCCTACCCCTCCTCCCCTTCCCCTTCCCCTACCCCTCCTCCCTCCCCTTCCCCTACCCCTCCCCTCCTCTGTAAAAGTCATTATTATAATTACATTAAATTGTCGCGTTTATGCTTGAGTGTCGAAGAGAGAGAGAGAGAGAGAGAGAGAGAGAGAGAGAGAGAGAGAGAGAGAGAGACAGAGAGACAGACAGACAGACAGATGTGTTGTGTTTCATCTCTTCAAGCAATATCATCGCCAAGGAAGGACCCACCAAGCAGTCATCTCGTTCACAACTCTTACAGTACCTCAGCATAATCAACACAACCACAACCTCCTTGGCCCTTTGTTGTGAGAGTCAGTGAGTTGTAACGAGACATTCGGTTCAGTTTTTTGACAATATTTACAACTGTATGCTTACGAGTTTATGCACACAACCTCTGGCCTGTTGGTGAGGTCCTTATATAGAATGGTGTTACAACCTCTCTTCTCCCCACTCCCCTTTCCTCTTTCTCTCCCTCTCTCTCTTTCCCCACTCCCCTTTCCCCTTTCTCTCCCTCTCTCTCTCTCCCACTCCCCGTTCCTCTTTCTCTCCCTCTCTCTCTTTCCCCCCTTTCTCTCCCTCTCTCTCTCCCACTCCCCGTTCCTCTTTCCCCTCTCCCTCTACCTCCCCACTCCACCCATTCCCCTTCGTCTTTCCCCTCTCCCTCACTAATCCCCTTCTCTCCCCCCCCTTCTCCCCCTTCCCCTTTCCCACTCCCCTCTTTTCCCCCTTCAACCCCAACAACGCCGATAAGGGTTATAAGCTGGTGTGTTCCGGGTCACATAATCGGCTCCCTTTTGTATCCGTGTTTTTTGTCGTTGTTATTCTATTTTTATTATCAATACGACTTATGATGTTGTTGTTGTTGTGTGTGTGTGTGTGTGTGTGTGTGTGTGTGTGTGTGTGTGTGTGTGTGTATTAGTTGTGTTATGGCCCTTGGTGAGGTTGGTTGGTAGGACGGACACACACACACACACACACACACACACACACACACACACACACACCCCAACTGACCTCCCTCCCAACCTCTCCCCTTCTTCCTTTCCCACCCCCCACAACCCTCACTACCCCCACCCACATCTCCCCTTCCCTCCAAACCATGAACCTCCCCCCCCCCACCCTCCTCCATCACCTCCTCCTCTCCCCCACCCTCCTCCATCACCTCCTCCTCTTCCCCACCCTCTTCCATCACCTCCTCTCCCCCACCTTCCCCCTTCCCACTCCAATTCCGAACCAACCCCTTCTTCTTCTATCCCCCCCCACCTCCTCTCTCCACACCCCACTTCTATCCCCCCCCCACCTCCTCTCTCCACACCCCACTTCAGTACCCTCCCCACCTCCTCTCCACACCCCACTTCAGTACCCTCCCCACCTCCTCCCCACACCCCACTTCTGGACACCTTCTCACCTCACTTCCGGACCTTCCCTACCCCCTTTCCTTCCCCCCCTTCCCCACCTCACTTCCTAATCCCCCCTACCCCCCCTCCCCACCCCACTACCCAAATTTCATACCGGATAGTAATTTGCATATATATTGTTCCAGTGAAGTGTACCTGCGCGTGTTGAACAGATACGAGGCGACCGGGGAATGAATCTTCACTTGGGGTATGTAACTCTGGTTTGTGACACGTTTCGTACATGTTTGTGGAAGGTAGGGGGTGTGGAGGGGTGGGGTGGGGGGTGTGGGTGGGGGAAGGAGGAGGGAAAAGAGGGAGGGTGGGGGGATGTGGTGTAGAGGAGAGAGGGAGGTAAGGGTGGGTGGGGGGGGTGGGGGAAGGGGGGAGGGAGGGTATGATGGAGGGAAGTGGTGTGGAGAAGGGAGGGAAGGAATAGGGAAGACATATGAAAAAAAAAGAGATAGAGTGACAGACAGACAGACAGACAGACAGACAGACAGACAGACAGTTATATATTATTAGTATTTACGCGAGATAATTCTTAAGTCTTTTTTTTTATTACGTTCTGATTGGCTAAGCAATGACTTACTACGGTCTGATTGGTTATGTGATGATTTACTCCGCTTTGATTGGCTAGGTAGTGATTTACCGCACTTTGATTGGCTACTTAATAATGAGGTATTCTGATTGGCCATTCAACTATAATATAAAACACTGATTGGTCACACAACAGTACACATCACTCTGATTGGCCACACAACAGTACACATCACTCTGATTGGCCACTCAACAACATACAACACTCTGATTGGCCACACAACAACATACCCCCCACTGTGATTGGCTGCTCAATAATACCCAACACTGTGATTGGCCATTTAATTAATTTTTGCCGGGCAATATCTAAATGAATTATATATATGTTTTAATCGTAGATGTAAAAGCAAATTACAATAATAATTTAGCCGGGAATTAATAAATGCCGGTAATATTATCCGGGATTTGTGGTGATACTCAATAAATTCTCTACAATTGTCTGTGTTAAAAATAATTCCTGGGTATTTTTTTTTTTTCTCGGTATTTTTTGTGGGTATTTTTATGGGTATTTCTTATGGGTATTTCTTATGGGTATTTTTTGTGTTTTAATCGGGAAGTATTTTTTTTTTAATGGGGGAGTTTATAATAATTTTCTATATAAAATTTGAAGATTATTAAACTCAATATGATAAAAATGAGGAAATTCCCCCCTAAAAAAAAATGCTAAACTTTTAATTTATATAAAAACTTTGGGTTAGTTTAAAAAAAATATATGATTTAATCTTTTTAATGATAGAAATTACTATACTTTCTTAATACGAGAAATCTATTAAATAAAAGTTTTAAAGGTTAAGAAACTAATATTATTCATTTCAAATTATCATTGGAGTTATAGATAAGAACAAATACTTTAAACCTGTACCCCAATTTAAACACACACACACACACACACCCCACAACACACACACACACACACACACACACACACACACACACACACACACACACACACCACATTAGCATAAATTTACATACATGTTTGTTGTGAAGTTGACCGTGGGTAAAAAATAGCCTCGTCCTGCCTAGTGTAAAAAAAAATATATAGAAATCTGAACTTTTTGTGGTTTAGTTAATTAATATGGGTTTATCATGGTTTAGGGAGCTTGACTGTGTGGGTAGGTGTGGGTGTGTGGATGGGTGATATTGTGGGGAGAGTATGT
>CAUDMG010001943.1:0-7500 GCA_958450375.1 Homarus gammarus | reverse complement strand
GAGAGAGAGAGAGAGAGAGAGAGAGAGAGAGGTAACACCATCACCTCCACTAAAAGCATTCCCACATACCTTTAATTAGGCACAGGTAAGATATCATTACCTGAGTCCATTAGTGTGTAGGGACTAATTAGCTCACTAGTCAAGGAAGCTGAGTGGGCCCTCCGTCTTAGTGGGCCCTCCGTCTTAGTGGGCCCTCAGTCTTAGTGGACCCTCAGTCTTAGTGGACCCTCAGTCTTAGTGGACCCTCAGTCTTAATGGGCCCTCAGCCTTAATGGGCCCTCAGTCTTAATGGGTCCCTAGTTTTAATGGGCCCTCAGTCTTAACTGGCCCTCAGTCTTAAGTGGGGAGGGGTGCGGGAGGGGGTGTGGGGGGAAGGGAAAGGAGTGAAGGGGATGCGAATTGGTGGTAGAGGTGAGGGAGGGGGAGGAGGCATAGGTGAGGGGGAGGTGAGGGAGGGGGAGGAGGCATAGGTGAGGGGGAGGTAGAGGTGAGGGGGAGGTGAGGGGGAGGTAGAGGGGAGGGGGAGATGGCTAACAGCAATAAGAATACGCTCAGTCGTTTAAACTTAATGGAGACTTTGGCGTTAATGGCACCTGTGAACGGGCGCCATTACAGACAAGATCTTCTTAGGGGGATGAGGGAAGGAGGTGAGGGGGGTGAGGTGAGGGGAGGAGGTGAGGGGGATGAGGTGAGGTGAGGGGAGGTGAGAGGAGGTGAGGGGGGTGAGGGGAGGAGGTGAGGGGAGGGGGGTGAGGGGAGCAGGAGTGGGGGAGGAGGTGAGGGGGTGAGGGGAGCAGGAGTGGGGGAGGAGGTGAGGGGAGTGAGGGGGTGAGGTGAGGGGAGCAGGAGTGAGGGAGGAGGTGAGGGGAAGGAGGAGTGAGGGAGAGAGGAGGGGATAGAAATGGGGTGAGAAAATAGTGTGAATTTCTTATGTTTATTTGTCTGTCTGTCTATGTGTCTGTCATGTCTGTCTGTCTGTCTATGTGTGATGAATTTCTGTCCTAAGAGATATATCAATCTTTCTACTCTGGGTAAATTATCGTAACTTTTAATATCTTACGATTTTTTTTTTCCTTTTGAGATTCACTTTTATGGTGTTTATTACCAAAAAGTATTAATTACTTTTTTTTATACTTTGGGTTTAGCAAGAATTTATTACTTTTATACTTTGAGTTAAAAAAATATTCATTGATTTTTTTTTTTATTGGGGGCTGAAAAAAGTATAATTATTTTGTTATTTTGGGGCTGAAAAGTATAATTATTTTGTTATTTTGGGGCTGAAAAGTATAATTATTTTGTTATTTTGGGGCTGAAAAGTATAATTATTTTGTTATTTTGGGGCTGAAAAGTATAATTATTTTGTTATTTTGGGGCTGAAAAGTATAATTATTTTGTTATTTTGGGGCTGAAAAGTATAATTATTTTGTTATTTTGGGGCTGAAAAGTATAATTATTTTGTTATTTTGGGGCTGAAAAGTATAATTATTTTGTTATTTTGGGGCTGAAAAAAGTATAATTATTTTGTTATTTTGGGGCTGAAAAGTATAATTATTTTGTTATTTTGGGGCTGAAAAGCATAATTATTTTGTTATTTTGGAGCTGAAAAGTATAATTATTTTGTTATTTTGGGGCTGAAAAGTATAATTATTTTGTTATTTTGGGGGCTAAAAAGTATAATTATTTTGTTATTTTGGGGCTGAAAAAAGTATTACTGTATTTTTTTTTTTTAGGCCCCGAGGAAAAAAAAATATATATTTTTCCCAGGTGAAGTTAAGCTGGTGTTATCAGCTCAATCTCCTTCGTCCTGGAGTGTGTAATGGTGTAGAAGATGTAAGGCGAGGTACAGGTAGATACAGGTACAGGTAGATACAGGTACAGGTAGATACAGGTACAGGTAATTACAGGTACAGGTAGATACAGGTACAGGTAATTACAGGTACAGGTAGATACAGGTACAGGTAAATACATGTAGACGTGTTCTTAACTGTTCGTGTATCTGTACCTGCACTTGTACATATCCTAACACACCTGTCTTGCACACCTGTACCACCATCACACACCTGTCCTCTACACCTGTCTGTGAGTCAGTAAGGTGAAGTTATATTTATTGTGTATATTTTTGTTGTTGTGTTTTTTGTCATAAGTGTTTTTGTTTTAAAGATTTTCATCAATATTTTCGTCATCAATATTTTCGTCATCAATATTTTCGTCATCAATATTTTCGTCATCAAATATTTTCGTCACCAAATATTTTCGTCACCAAATATTTTCGTCACCAAATATTTTCGTCCGTCATATAGCAGGCATCTCTGAGCTGGACCCGGAAGCCATTTTTGACCCCCTGCTATCCTTTCAGTCAATATCGGCTGGACAAATTTTTAACGTGAGTAAAGCAAAGTGCAATATACCCCACCTCCCTCCCTGTGTGTTTGTTTTTTTTGTGTTTGTGTGTGTGTTTGTTTTTTGTCAGTGTTTAAGTTTTGTAGGGTGAGTGGGGTTGAGGTGTGTGTGTGTGTGTGTGTGTGTGTGTGTGTGTAGAAAAAAGAAGAATAAATGATAGATTGATAGATAGACAGAGAGAAGATGACTCTCTCTCTCTCTCTCTCTCTCTCTCTCTCTCTCTCTCTCTCTCTCTCCTCTCTCTCTCTCTCTCTCACACACACACACACACACACACACACCTTATTCTTCTTTGTGTTGTTCGCAGTTTTTAAGTCTTCTAAACTTTTGTAGTGGCTGTTTCATGTTTGTGTGGGGGGGGGGGGGGGAAGAGGGTGGGAGGAGAGGGGGGAGGGGGAATTGTTTGTGTGTGGAGGGGTTTGGGGTGTTTGTGTGTCGGGGTAGGAGGGGGTGGAGAGGGGGGAGGGTGAGGAAGGGGGAAGGGTGAGTGAAGTTGAAGGGGAGGTAAGGTGAGGGGTGAGGGAGGAGGAAGGGGAAAGGGGTGAGGGAAGGTGAGGGGGTGAGGAGTGAGGGAGAGGGATAGAGGTTACTATTTATTGAGGAGAGAGAGAGAGAGTGAAAGAGAGAGAGAGAGAGAGAGAGAGAGAGAGAGAGAGAGAGAGAGAGAGAGAGAGAGAAAAAGAGAGAAACAAAAAAAGAGACAAATAGATAGAGAGAGAGAAAGATGCAGAAAGTTAGAGATAGAGTGAGAGAGAGAAAGAAAGTGAGAGAGAGAGAGAGAGATAGAGAGAGAGAGAGAAAGTGAGAGAGAGAGAGAGAGAGAGAGAGAGAGCGTGAACACATCAGTAAATCTGGCCACCAACACAAGGAAATCGACGTACATATCAACCATTAATTATATTGGGAATTGGAAAACCTGGGACCCGCCTCTGTCATAGTCGGCAGCCGGAAAATGTGTCCCGTAAAATTGGACATACACTCATCCCCCCCCCCCCCCCCCCGTGTCCTAAAGTCAATATGCGTGTCTGAATTTCTGGATATACCTCTCCCTTCCTTCACCTCCCCCGTGTCCTAAAGTTACTATATGCGTGTCTGAATTTCTGGACATACCTCTCCCTTCCTTTACCTCCCCCCGTGTCCTAAAGTTACTATGCGTGTCTGAATATCTGGACATACCTCTCCCTTCCTTTACCTTCCCCGTGTCCTAAAGTTAATATATGCGTGTCTGGATTTCTGGATATACCCCCATTTCTCCCCCACCCCCCTTCCCCCGTGTCCTAAAGTCAATATGCGTGTCTGAATTTCTGGACATACCTCTCCCTTCCTTTACCTCCCCCGTGTCCTAAAGTTACTATATGCGTGTCTGGATTTCTGGATATACCCCCATTTCTCCCCCCCCCCTCCCCCCCCCCGTGTCCTAAAGTCAACTTGGGTATGTGAATTTTCGTATTTACAATGTCCCAAATATTGGTATCCTAACGTGTCCTATTATAAGAACCCATGGCTATGTCCTTTTAACTTACTATGTCCAAACACCATTATATTCAGTCCAAACACTCCACACCCTACACAACTGGACATACAGACAGACATACCCCGTGTCCTAAAGGCATCATTAAGTATACAGTAGTCCCATAAACTAGACTGATTAATTATTCCAACGCCATTAACCACAGGTGAAATATTAAAGGTGCAGACTGATAAAGAAAGAAAGAAAGAAAGAATGAATTACTCTCACCAACGCCATAATTTCCAACGTCACTAAACACAGATATGATGGAAGCTAAAGGCGTAGTGTTAATTAAAACTGTTAATTATATTTTTTAATAACCATAATCCCAACGCCATTAAATAAGAGTTTTAAAGGCGTAGTGTGAATTTTAAAGCCATAATTAATGTTCTAAAGCCATAATGAAAGCACCATTATAGAAAAGCATCCTAAAAAACAGATTTAAAGGCGCATTGTGAGGTATATTCATTTGAACTCTCTGTCTCTCTTGTTCCTGTAAATTCAATAACATGCGCCTTTAAGATTAGTATCGGATCTAAATTTCAGGTTATGACTTGGTGTTATGGAGCGTTTTAATGGCGTTATGGCCCCGTGTAATGAGATAAATAGCTCATTGTAGATAAAATTTGATGGCGCGTTGTAATATTGTTAATGGCGTAGTGTAGTGGAGGTAATGGTGACAGTGTAGTGAAGTTATGGTGCTTTGTATTGGTGTAATTGATGGTGTTTTGTATTGTTGTTAATGGCGTAGTGTAGTGGAGGTTATGGTGACAGTGTAGTGAAGTTATGGTGCTTAGTATTGGCGTGATTGTTGGCGCTTTGTAATGTTGTTAATGGCGTAGTGTAGTGGGGGTTATGGTGGTATTATAATCGAGGTTATGGTGCTTGGTAGTGACGTCTTTGGCTCATTCTAGAATAGTTATGGTGCGTTGTAGTGAAGTTAATGGTGCTCTGTAGTGAATTAATGACTCGGTGTAAAATTTTATGGCGTATTGTAGCCAAAAAATTATGTTTCGTTGTAGTGAAGTTAATGGTGTATTGTAGTGAGGTTAGGGCGCACTGTGATGAAGTTATGGCACACTGTGATTAAGTTAATGGCGTAGAATAGAAAAAGAAGTTAAGGGCGAATTTAGCGAAGTTATGGGCGCACTGTGATGAAGTTAATGGCGCAACAGTTAAGGGATAAAGGTGTAAATCTCCCTAAGGCTTCCTAAACCAACATTTACAATAATTATGGAGTACAGTTATGGCGCTGGGTGAGATAAACGCCATTATTACCTCAACCATCTTGGTGTGTGAGAGAGAGAGAGAGAGAGAGAGAGAGAGAGAGAGAGAGAGAGAGACCCCCTCACCCCCCCTATCTAGAGACTTAGAAGGGGGGGGGGGTCGTGGTGAGCAAGGGGGAGAGGGATATGAGTGGGGATCGTAGAGAGGGAAATGGGGAGTCGTAGAGAAGGAGATGAAGGATCGTAGAAAGGATGGAGAGGGGTCATCGAGAGGGAGATGAGTGGGAGTTATAAAGAGGGAAGAGAGGGATAGGGTGATGAGTGGGAATTATAGAGAGGAAGTTGTGAGGGGTTGTAGAGAAAGGGGGAAGAAGGTTAGTGAAAGGGAGAGAGAGGGGGAAGAGGGTTATAGAGAGGGAGAGAGAGGGGGAAGAGGGTTATAGAGAGGGAGAGAGAGGGGGAAGAGGGTTATAAAGAGAGAGAGAGAGGGGAAGAGGGTTATAGAGAGGGAGAGAGAGGGGGGAAGAGGGTTATAGAGAGGGAGAGAGAGGGGGAAGAGGGTTATAGAGAGGGAGAGAGAGGGGGAAGAGGGTTTATAGAGAGAGAGAGAGAGGGGGAAGAGGGTTATAGAGAGGGAGAGAGAGGGGGAAGAGGGTTATAAAGAGAGAGAGAGAGGGGGAAGAGGGTTATAGAGAGGGAGAGAGAGGGGGAAGAGGGTTATAGAGAGGGAGAGAGAGGGGGAAGAGGGTTATAGAGAGGGAGAGAGAGGGGGAAGAGGGTTATAGAGAGGGAGAGAGAGGGGGAAGAGGGTTATAAAGAGAGAGAGAGAGGGGGAAGAGGGTTATAGAGAGGGAGAGAGAGGGGGAAGAGGGTTATAGAGAGGGAGAGAGAGGGGGAAGAGGGTTATAGAGAGGGAGAGAGAGGGGGAAGAGGGTTATAGAGAGGGAGAGGGGGAAGAGGGTTATAGAGAGGGAGAGAGAGGGGGAAGAGGGTTATAGAGAGGGAGAGAGAGGGAGGGAGAGGGAGAGAGAGGGACTCGTAAACCTGTGGGAAGAACTCTTATATGTCCTGCTCGATTTCATTCTAGACAGAAGCAACAAACTTGGCCAGTCGTCTGGACATAAACCGTGGAGGAAGTGGCGTTTTGTGGGGTCGTTCTGTCCAGAGTTATGTCCGAGCTTGTCGTGGAGGGGGGAGGGGGGAGGGAGGGGGGAAGGGGACAATGCAGTGATACAAATTCTCTTAAGATGGGATTTGGTAGGGAGGGAGGGAGTGTTGGGGGGGAGGGAGGGAGGGAGTGTTGGGGGGGGAGGGAGGGAGGGAGGGTTTGGGGTGAGGGAGGAAGGGAGGGAGTGTTGGGGGGAGGGAGGGAGGGAGGGAGTGTTGGGGTGGAGGGAGGGAGTGTTGGGGGGAGGGAGGGAGGGAGGGAGTGTTGGGGGGAGGGAGGGAGGGAGGGAGTGTTGGGGGAGGGAGGGAGGGAAGGAGGAAGGGCACAGAGATGGGGTTAGATTATTGAGGAAGGGTAAAAATAACTCTCTCTCTCTCTCTCTCTCTCTCTCTCTCTCTCTCTCTCTCTCTCTCTCTCTCTCTCTCTCTCCCTCGGTGCCTCGGGCAGGTTACATCAGCAGGTAACTTGTAGCGTAATGAATCTGTCGTTCCCTCGGGCAGCTTACCTGTGCTGATTTAATCCTATCGGGCCTTAAATAACTTCATACCACACTTAACGGAACGAACCTACTGTAGTGCACTTAAAGAGAACGACCCAGTTATAATGGAGGGGTCGTCAGTGTAAGAGGTTCGTCAGTATAAAGAGGTCGTGCGTATAAAGAGGTTGTTATAATCAAGAGGTCGTCATTATCAAGAGGTCGTCATTATCAAGAGGTCGTCTTTAAGTCATTAACAAAAGGTCGTCATTATCAAGAGGTTATTATCAAGAGGTCGTCATTATCAAGAGGTCGTCATTATCAAGAGGTCGTAATTATCAAGAGGTCGTCATTATCAAGAGGTCGTCATTAAGTCATTAACAAAAGGTCGTCATTATGAAGTAGTCGTCATCATAACCACACCCAACATACACATATATTACAACACTCACCCAGAGAGAGAGAGAGAGAGAGAGAGAGAGAGAGAGAGAGAGAAAGAGAGAGAGAGAGAGAGAGAGAGAAAAAGAGAGAGAGAGAGAAAGAGAGAGAGAGAGAGAGAGAAAGAGAGATGTAATATACCCCTCATATAACTCTAGGCTTTATATATATTTTTTTAGCCCATATATGACACTGTTGGAGGCTATATTTTAAGCTATTTTATATAACAACATAATTATTAATGGTCATACATGGCCATATTTTACCTCGTATGTAAATAGTG
>CAUDMG010001942.1:20000-120040 GCA_958450375.1 Homarus gammarus | reverse complement strand
TGGGAAGAGAGGGATGATGATTGATTTTGCCGCTTGCAGCGGCTACTTTATTGTGCACCCCACACTCATCCTGTGAGCGGTAGCGCAAAAGGATTACAGAGTAGGGTTTACAAAGGGTCATAATAATTAACCCCGGTTGTCAGGATATTATGGCACTGAAAGTTACACAGTATTTCATTTACATTATTAGATGTATCAAGTGAAACATGTTTATGGACAAGTAACAAGATCACTAGATTACAAGATGTTGTAACCGCTAGATTAAGGTTAGGATATAAGTACCTTTGGCAGTATGTTCCTCAAGCAGATGTAAACAAAACTAAATGTAAAGTGTGTGGCCATACATATGGCCACACACTTGAACACTACGTCCTCGACTGTGTGAAGATAGAACCTTTTAGGGACAGGTCCAAGCACACTGTGTGTGAAATGGCACAACACTTCATCTCTAATGGCAAGATAGCCGACATATTAAGATTGTATCCACTTTTTTGCACTTAGTATCTATGTCAGTTCTCATGTACAGAACCAAATACGCAATGTGCTTGAATACCTCCCACGTAAATGTGAATAACAAAGTGTGAGGCCAGACATACTGCCTCACACGCCTGTTCTCACGCATTTGTGAATAAGTTACCCTTTATGTATAGGGATGATGAGAGGGTAGTGTAGTGGGTGGTGTACTAAAAAAAAATAAATAAATAAAAAAATAAAAAAATAAAAAAAGTGTAGCGTAGGGGTAGTGTAGTAAAAAAAGAGAAAAAAAAGTGTAGTTGCGTTGGGTCGTTGGGTTCGTTGCGTTGCGGTGGGTCGTTGGGTTCGTTGCGTTGGGTCGTTGGGTTCGTTGAGTTGCGTTGGGTCGTTGGGTTCGTTGCGTTGCGGTGGGTCGTTGGGTTCGTTGCGTTGCGGTGGGTCGTTGGGTTCGTTGCGTTGCGGTGGGTCGTTGGGTTCGTTGCGTTGCGGTGGGTCGTTGGGTTCGTTGCGTTGGGGTGGGTCGTTGGGTTCGTTGCGTTGGGTCGTTGGGTTCGTTGCGTTGGGGTGGGTCGTTGGGTTCGTTGCGTTGGGGTGGGTCGTTCGATTCTTTCGGTGTTTTTTTTTAACTTAAATGATTAATATAATTGAGAATAATAATTAGAACATGTATAATTACTGTAATTCCTGGTCATTTGTCAACAACATCAGAATTGAGACAGCACAAATAATGCGTCATAAAATAGGGTAGTGTTGGGTAGGGTGGTGTAGGGTGGTGTATTGGGGGTGTAGGACATCCCGACTATAACCACCCACCCACACCCATCAACCTCTCACCCATCCTGGGAGGTGGGGAATGGTACCATCAGAGAGCCAACAACAGAAGGTACCAAGAACCACCGACTGGGAAGTGTGTGTGTAGGGTGGTGTAGTATGGGGTATGGTGGTGTAGGGTGGTGTACGGTAAGGTATCAGGACCCACCGACTGGGAAGGGTGTGGAATCCCCCATCCACACCCATCCTGGGAGGTGGAGAATGGCACCATCCGGTAGTTGGCAACGGAAGGTATCAGGACCCACCTACTGGGAAGGGTGTGGAATCCCCCCATCCCCCATCTATCTGTGTCTGACTGTTTCTGCCAGTCTGTCTCACAACATCGATCTCTGTCTGTCTTTCTGATTTTCTGCCTCTGTTTTTCTGTCTGTCTGTCTCTTTCGTCTATATGTTAGTCTATGTCGCCGTCTCTGTTTCTGTCTGTCCCTTTATTTCTCCGTCTGTCTGTCTGTCAGTTGTCTGCTTGTGTCTGCGACAAACAGACAGACAGGCAGACAGAAAGAAACGGACACAGAGACACACAGACAGAGATTGAGATATAAAGACAGACAGAGACTGAGACACGCAGACAGAGGCACAGACAGACATGACAGAGACCAACAGACAGACAGAGAGATTCCTACAAGTTGTTATTATTTCTTCTTTTACCAAAGTGTTCCTGTTGCTTAACAACTCAATCAGATACGTTATGGTTACGTGGTGAGTCAAGGGACAGTTGTCTGTTTCAGACAGATATTGAGACACAAAGATAAATAGACTGAGAGACACACAGGCAGAGACACTCACACACAGACAGAGACCAACAGACAGACGGACAGAATGCGAAAGGTAGACAGGCAGAGGCAGACATACAGATAGACAGTCAGACAGGGACCTACATTGTGAGAAAGATATGACAGGCAGAGAAAGACGCAGACACACAGTCAGACAGAGACAGACAGAGTGAGAAAGACAAACAGAGCGAGAAAGAATGACAGAGAGACAGACAGGGTGAGAAAGACATACAGACAGACAGACATATAGTCAAAGTGATAAAGATAGAACAGACATACAGACAGATAGACAGAGACAGTCAGACCAAATGACAGACGGACAAAGACAGTTAGACAAACAGATATAGACAAAATGAGACTGTCAGACAGACAGATAACGAATGAGAGAAAGACATAGACATACCGAGACAGAAATAGACAGACACTCAGACAGACATACAGAGACTGACAGACAGACATAAAGAGACTGACAGATAGACAAACAGAGACAGACGGAGACAGACACAGAGAAACAAAGAAAGATAGACAGAGACACACACAGACAGCAAACAGACAGACAGACAGAAGGAGAGGGACAGACAGAAACAGAGAGACGGAGACTAACACAGACGACAGAGACAGACAGACAGAAACAGTCAGACAGACGGGCAGAAACACTCTGTCTGTCTGTCTGTCGGTTTCTGTGTGTTTGTCTTTCTTACAATATCGGTCTCTGTCTCTCTAGCTGTCTCTGCCCGATTGCCTTTCTCACTCTGATTGCCTGTCTGTCCGTCTGCCTATCACTGTCTGTCTGTCTATCTCTGTCTGTCTGTCGCTCTATGCCTGTCTGTGTTTTCTCTTGTATGAATGTCTCTGTGTCTGTCTGACTATCTCTGTCCGTCTGTCTGTTGGCCTCTGTCTGTCTGTGTGTATCTCTCGGTCTCTGTCTGTCTCTCTCATAATTCAGATGAAAATTATGCCAACACAAAAATATATTTTACATACATAACAATAATATGTTTATACGTGAATCTGTATTACATAAAATAGATGATGTAAGAAATACAAAGGCGCTGATTTTCCAACTGAAAGGCGCAATAAAAGCAGCTTTCCTTATGCACGAGACACAACAAACAAATAATGTAATATATAGTCAAAGCAGATGCGAGTTGGAATTGGGGCGGAACAACCAGAAAAATGTTCCAAGTATTTCTTCTTTTACCAAAGTGTTCCTGTTCCTTTTTATTTACATTATCATTTGTACGACGAATGCTTCCTTATCTTGAGTTAGTGTATGTACAACTTATTTATCAACACACACACACACACACACTGCAGCGCTATTTGTCTTATTTAAAACGATTTGTACGAGTTTCCTGACTTCTATTTATACACCTCGATCATATCGCCCCTCACTCTACGTCTCTCCAGGGAGTACAAATTTATGTGCTTTAATCTGTCTCTGTATTCAAGGTTCGTAATACCCTGGATTATTAGTCTTGTTATTTTCCTCTGAATTAATTCTAGGGATTCTGTATCCATTCTGTAGTAGGGTGACCAGAACTGAACTGCTTATTCCAAGTGAGGTACTTTGTTAGCCCTCTTTCCTACTTATCATTACTCCTAAATCTTTCACACGCACACACAACAGTTGTAACTTGTAAACAACAACTCTAGCTCTGCTATTTGAGTATAAATTCAAACATATCCTGAGAAAAACTGCATAAACATATGAATTATTAAAGAAAAAAGAAAAAAACACCATATGTAACATAAATAGGCCTTCGAAAAGGCCGATAGTAGACCCCCTGGCGGTGGCATGACGAACTACGTACCACCGTCTAGCGCCGCCGGGACCAGGTCGAGGCTGGGCCCAGTCAATTGCTCACTTGAACTGATCACTCGGGTGGGTGACTTAAACACAAGACACTCACGAGTATGGCATTGATCCCTGCACTGCCCTTAACTGGGTGGTGATGTTGGGAGCTGTCATCTCGACCTTAACTGTGACATCCCGACTATGACATCCCGACAATGGCATCCCGAAGATGACATTGATCCCTGCACTGCCCTTAACTGGGTGGTGATGTTGGGAGCTGTCATCTCGACCTTAACTGTGACATCCCGACTATGACATCCCGACAATGACATCCCGAAGATGACATTGATCCCTGCACTGCCCTTAACTGGGTGGTGATGTTGGGAGCTGTCATCTCGACCTTAACTGTGACATCCCGACTATGACATCCCGACAATGACATCCCGAAGATGACATTGATCCCTGCACTGCCCTTAACTGGGTGGTGATGTTGGGAGCTGTCATCTCGACCTTAACTGTGACATCCCGACTATGACATCCCGACTATGACATCCCGAAGATGACATTGATCCCTGCACTGCCCTTAACTGGGTGGTGATGTTGGGAGCTGTCATCTCGACCTTAACTGTGACATCCCGACTATGACATCCCGACAATGACATCCCGAAGATGACATTGATCCCTGCACTGCCCTTAACTGGGTGGTGATGTTGGGAGCTGTCATCTCGACCTTAACTGTGACATCCCGACTATGACATCCCGACAATGACATCCCGAAGATGACATTGATCCCTGCACTGCCCTTAACTGGGTGGTGATGTTGGGAGCTGTCATCTCGACCTTAACTGTGACATCCCGACTATGACATCCCGACAATGACATCCCGAAGATGACATTGATCCCTGCACTGCCCTTAACTGGGTGGTGATGTTGGGAGCTGTCATCTCGACCTTAACTGTGACATCCCGACTATGACATCCCGACAATGACATCCCGAAGATGACATTGATCCCTGCACTGCCCTTAACTGGGTGGTGATGTTGGGAGCTGTCATCTCGACCTTAACTGTGACATCCCGACTATGACATCCCGACAATGACATCCCGAAGATGACATTGATCCCTGCACTGCCCTTAACTGGGTGGTGATGTTGGGAGCTGTCATCTCGACCTTAACTGTGACATCCCGACTATGACATCCCGACAATGACATCCCGAAGATGACATTGATCCCTGCACTGCCCTTAACTGGGTGGTGATGTTGGGAGCTGTCATCTCGACCTTAACTGTGACATCCCGACTATGACATCCCGACAATGACATCCCGAAGATGACATTGATCCCTGCACTGCCCTTAACTGGGTGGTGATGTTGGGAGCTGTCATCTCGACCTTAACTGTGACATCCCGACTATGACATCCCGACAATGACATCCCGAAGATGACATTGATCCCTGCACTGCCCTTAACTGGGTGGTGATGTTGGGAGCTGTCATCTCGACCTTAACTGTGACATCCCGACTATGACATCCCGACAATGACATCCCGAAGATGACATTGATCCCTGCACTGCCCTTAACTGGGTGGTGATGTTGGGAGCTGTCATCTCGACCTTAACTGTGACATCCCGACTATGACATCCCGACAATGACATCCCGAAGATGACATTGATCCCTGCACTGCCCTTAACTGGGTGGTGATGTTGGGAGCTGTCATCTCGACCTTAACTGTGACATCCCGACTATGACATCCCGACAATGACATCCCGAAGATGACATTGATCCCTGCACTGCCCTTAACTGGGTGGTGATGTTGGGAGCTGTCATCTCGACCTTAACTGTGACATCCCGACTATGACATCCCGACAATGACATCCCGAAGATGACATTGATCCCTGCACTGCCCTTAACTGGGTGGTGATGTTGGGAGCTGTCATCTCGACCTTAACTGTGACATCCCGACTATGACATCCCGACAATGACATCCCGAAGATGACATTGATCCCTGCACTGCCCTTAACTGGGTGGTGATGTTGGGAGCTGTCATCTCGACCTTAACTGTGACATCCCGACTATGACATCCCGACAATGACATCCCGAAGATGACATTGATCCCTGCACTGCCCTTAACTGGGTGGTGATGTTGGGAGCTGTCATCTCGACCTTAACTGTGACATCCCGACTATGACATCCCGACAATGACATCCCGAAGATGACATTGATCCCTGCACTGCCCTTAACTGGGTGGTGATGTTGGGAGCTGTCATCTCGACCTTAACTGTGACATCCCGACTATGACATCCCGACAATGACATCCCGAAGATGACATTGATCCCTGCACTGCCCTTAACTGGGTGGTGATGTTGGGAGCTGTCATCTCGACCTTAACTGTGACATCCCGACTATGACATCCCGACAATGACATCCCGAAGATGACATTGATCCCTGCACTGCCCTTAACTGGGTGGTGATGTTGGGAGCTGTCATCTCGACCTTAACTGTGACATCCCGACTATGACATCCCGACAATGACATCCCGAAGATGACATTGATCCCTGCACTGCCCTTAACTGGGTGGTGATGTTGGGAGCTGTCATCTCGACCTTAACTGTGACATCCCGACTATGACATCCCGACAATGACATCCCGAAGATGACATTGATCCCTGCACTGCCCTTAACTGGGTGGTGATGTTGGGAGCTGTCATCTCGACCTTAACTGTGACATCCCGACTATGACATCCCGACAATGACATCCCGAAGATGACATTGATCCCTGCACTGCCCTTAACTGGGTGGTGATGTTGGGAGCTGTCATCTCGACCTTAACTGTGACATCCCGACTATGACATCCCGACAATGACATCCCGAAGATGACATTGATCCCTGCACTGCCCTTAACTGGGTGGTGATGTTGGGAGCTGTCATCTCGACCTTAACTGTGACATCCCGACTATGACATCCCGACAATGACATCCCGAAGATGACATTGATCCCTGCACTGCCCTTAACTGGGTGGTGATGTTGGGAGCTGTCATCTCGACCTTAACTGTGACATCCCGACTATGACATCCCGACAATGACATCCCGAAGATGACATTGATCCCTGCACTGCCCTTAACTGGGTGGTGATGTTGGGAGCTGTCATCTCGACCTTAACTGTGACATCCCGACTATGACATCCCGACAATGACATCCCGAAGATGACATTGATCCCTGCACTGCCCTTAACTGGGTGGTGATGTTGGGAGCTGTCATCTCGACCTTAACTGTGACATCCCGACTATGACATCCCGACAATGACATCCCGAAGATGACATTGATCCCTGCACTGCCCTTAACTGGGTGGTGATGTTGGGAGCTGTCATCTCGACCTTAACTGTGACATCCCGACTATGACATCCCGACAATGACATCCCGAAGATGACATTGATCCCTGCACTGCCCTTAACTGGGTGGTGATGTTGGGAGCTGTCATCTCGACCTTAACTGTGACATCCCGACTATGACATCCCGACAATGACATCCCGAAGATGACATTGATCCCTGCACTGCCCTTAACTGGGTGGTGATGTTGGGAGCTGTCATCTCGACCTTAACTGTGACATCCCGACTATGACATCCCGACAATGACATCCCGAAGATGACATTGATCCCTGCACTGCCCTTAACTGGGTGGTGATGTTGGGAGCTGTCATCTCGACCTTAACTGTGACATCCCGACTATGACATCCCGACAATGACATCCCGAAGATGACATTGATCCCTGCACTGCCCTTAACTGGGTGGTGATGTTGGGAGCTGTCATCTCGACCTTAACTGTGACATCCCGACTATGACATCCCGACAATGACATCCCGAAGATGACATTGATCCCTGCACTGCCCTTAACTGGGTGGTGATG
Source organism: Homarus gammarus (assembly GCA_958450375.1). Classification (NCBI taxonomy): domain Eukaryota; kingdom Metazoa; phylum Arthropoda; class Malacostraca; order Decapoda; family Nephropidae; genus Homarus; species Homarus gammarus. Next base: position 112,264 of record CAUDMG010001942.1, on the reverse strand, counting down.
TTGGGAGCTGTCATCTCGACCTTAACTGTGACATCCCGACTATGACATCCCGACAATGACATCCCGAAGATGACATTGATCCCTGCACTGCCCTTAACTGGGTGGTGATGTTGGGAGCTGTCATCTCGACCTTAACTGTGACATCCCGACTATGACATCCCGACAATGACATCCCGAAGATGACATTGATCCCTGCACTGCCCTTAACTGGGTGGTGATGTTGGGAGCTGTCATCTCGACCTTAACTGTGACATCCCGACTATGACATCCCGACAATGACATCCCGAAGATGACATTGATCCCTGCACTGCCCTTAACTGGGTGGTGATGTTGGGAGCTGTCATCTCGACCTTAACTGTGACATCCCGACTATGACATCCCGACAATGACATCCCGAAGATGACATTGATCCCTGCACTGCCCTTAACTGGGTGGTGATGTTGGGAGCTGTCATCTCGACCTTAACTGTGACATCCCGACTATGACATCCCGACAATGACATCCCGAAGATGACATTGATCCCTGCACTGCCCTTAACTGGGTGGTGATGTTGGGAGCTGTCATCTCGACCTTAACTGTGACATCCCGACTATGACATCCCGACAATGACATCCCGAAGATGACATTGATCCCTGCACTGCCCTTAACTGGGTGGTGATGTTGGGAGCTGTCATCTCGACCTTAACTGTGACATCCCGACTATGACATCCCGACAATGACATCCCGAAGATGACATTGATCCCTGCACTGCCCTTAACTGGGTGGTGATGTTGGGAGCTGTCATCTCGACCTTAACTGTGACATCCCGACTATGACATCCCGACAATGACATCCCGAAGATGACATTGATCCCTGCACTGCCCTTAACTGGGTGGTGATGTTGGGAGCTGTCATCTCGACCTTAACTGTGACATCCCGACTATGACATCCCGACAATGACATCCCGAAGATGACATTGATCCCTGCACTGCCCTTAACTGGGTGGTGATGTTGGGAGCTGTCATCTCGACCTTAACTGTGACATCCCGACTATGACATCCCGACAATGACATCCCGAAGATGACATTGATCCCTGCACTGCCCTTAACTGGGTGGTGATGTTGGGAGCTGTCATCTCGACCTTAACTGTGACATCCCGACTATGACATCCCGACAATGACATCCCGAAGATGACATTGATCCCTGCACTGCCCTTAACTGGGTGGTGATGTTGGGAGCTGTCATCTCGACCTTAACTGTGACATCCCGACTATGACATCCCGACAATGACATCCCGAAGATGACATTGATCCCTGCACTGCCCTTAACTGGGTGGTGATGTTGGGAGCTGTCATCTCGACCTTAACTGTGACATCCCGACTATGACATCCCGACAATGACATCCCGAAGATGACATTGATCCCTGCACTGCCCTTAACTGGGTGGTGATGTTGGGAGCTGTCATCTCGACCTTAACTGTGACATCCCGACTATGACATCCCGACAATGACATCCCGAAGATGACATTGATCCCTGCACTGCCCTTAACTGGGTGGTGATGTTGGGAGCTGTCATCTCGACCTTAACTGTGACATCCCGACTATGACATCCCGACAATGACATCCCGAAGATGACATTGATCCCTGCACTGCCCTTAACTGGGTGGTGATGTTGGGAGCTGTCATCTCGACCTTAACTGTGACATCCCGACTATGACATCCCGACAATGACATCCCGAAGATGACATTGATCCCTGCACTGCCCTTAACTGGGTGGTGATGTTGGGAGCTGTCATCTCGACCTTAACTGTGACATCCCGACTATGACATCCCGACAATGACATCCCGAAGATGACATTGATCCCTGCACTGCCCTTAACTGGGTGGTGATGTTGGGAGCTGTCATCTCGACCTTAACTGTGACATCCCGACTATGACATCCCGACAATGACATCCCGAAGATGACATTGATCCCTGCACTGCCCTTAACTGGGTGGTGATGTTGGGAGCTGTCATCTCGACCTTAACTGTGACATCCCGACTATGACATCCCGACAATGACATCCCGAAGATGACATTGATCCCTGCACTGCCCTTAACTGGGTGGTGATGTTGGGAGCTGTCATCTCGACCTTAACTGTGACATCCCGACTATGACATCCCGACAATGACATCCCGAAGATGACATTGATCCCTGCACTGCCCTTAACTGGGTGGTGATGTTGGGAGCTGTCATCTCGACCTTAACTGTGACATCCCGACTATGACATCCCGACAATGACATCCCGAAGATGACATTGATCCCTGCACTGCCCTTAACTGGGTGGTGATGTTGGGAGCTGTCATCTCGACCTTAACTGTGACATCCCGACTATGACATCCCGACAATGACATCCCGAAGATGACATTGATCCCTGCACTGCCCTTAACTGGGTGGTGATGTTGGGAGCTGTCATCTCGACCTTAACTGTGACATCCCGACTATGACATCCCGACAATGACATCCCGAAGATGACATTGATCCCTGCACTGCCCTTAACTGGGTGGTGATGTTGGGAGCTGTCATCTCGACCTTAACTGTGACATCCCGACTATGACATCCCGACAATGACATCCCGAAGATGACATTGATCCCTGCACTGCCCTTAACTGGGTGGTGATGTTGGGAGCTGTCATCTCGACCTTAACTGTGACATCCCGACTATGACATCCCGACAATGACATCCCGAAGATGACATTGATCCCTGCACTGCCCTTAACTGGGTGGTGATGTTGGGAGCTGTCATCTCGACCTTAACTGTGACATCCCGACTATGACATCCCGACAATGACATCCCGAAGATGACATTGATCCCTGCACTGCCCTTAACTGGGTGGTGATGTTGGGAGCTGTCATCTCGACCTTAACTGTGACATCCCGACTATGACATCCCGACAATGACATCCCGAAGATGACATTGATCCCTGCACTGCCCTTAACTGGGTGGTGATGTTGGGAGCTGTCATCTCGACCTTAACTGTGACATCCCGACTATGACATCCCGACAATGACATCCCGAAGATGACATTGATCCCTGCACTGCCCTTAACTGGGTGGTGATGTTGGGAGCTGTCATCTCGACCTTAACTGTGACATCCCGACTATGACATCCCGACAATGACATCCCGAAGATGACATTGATCCCTGCACTGCCCTTAACTGGGTGGTGATGTTGGGAGCTGTCATCTCGACCTTAACTGTGACATCCCGACTATGACATCCCGACAATGACATCCCGAAGATGACATTGATCCCTGCACTGCCCTTAACTGGGTGGTGATGTTGGGAGCTGTCATCTCGACCTTAACTGTGACATCCCGACTATGACATCCCGACAATGACATCCCGAAGATGACATTGATCCCTGCACTGCCCTTAACTGGGTGGTGATGTTGGGAGCTGTCATCTCGACCTTAACTGTGACATCCCGACTATGACATCCCGACAATGACATCCCGAAGATGACATTGATCCCTGCACTGCCCTTAACTGGGTGGTGATGTTGGGAGCTGTCATCTCGACCTTAACTGTGACATCCCGACTATGACATCCCGACAATGACATCCCGAAGATGACATTGATCCCTGCACTGCCCTTAACTGGGTGGTGATGTTGGGAGCTGTCATCTCGACCTTAACTGTGACATCCCGACTATGACATCCCGACAATGACATCCCGAAGATGACATTGATCCCTGCACTGCCCTTAACTGGGTGGTGATGTTGGGAGCTGTCATCTCGACCTTAACTGTGACATCCCGACTATGACATCCCGACAATGACATCCCGAAGATGACATTGATCCCTGCACTGCCCTTAACTGGGTGGTGATGTTGGGAGCTGTCATCTCGACCTTAACTGTGACATCCCGACTATGACATCCCGACAATGACATCCCGAAGATGACATTGATCCCTGCACTGCCCTTAACTGGGTGGTGATGTTGGGAGCTGTCATCTCGACCTTAACTGTGACATCCCGACTATGACATCCCGACAATGACATCCCGAAGATGACATTGATCCCTGCACTGCCCTTAACTGGGTGGTGATGTTGGGAGCTGTCATCTCGACCTTAACTGTGACATCCCGACTATGACATCCCGACAATGACATCCCGAAGATGACATTGATCCCTGCACTGCCCTTAACTGGGTGGTGATGTTGGGAGCTGTCATCTCGGGGAAAAAAAAAAAAAAAAAAAAAACCATCCCCCCCCCCCATCCCCCTCCCCCATCCTCGCCCATCCTGGGAGGTGGTGAATGGTACCATCCGTCAGGCGCCGACGGAAGGTATCAGGACCCACCGACTGGGAAGGGCGTGGAATCCCCCTCCCATCCCGCAGCACCCCTCCCTCCCTCCCACCCCCCCAGCATCCCTCCCTCCCATCCCCCAGCACCCCTCCTCTCCCATCCCGCAGCACCCCTCCTCTCCCATCCCACAGCACCCCTCCTTTCCTCCACCCTAAGCACCTCTCCCTCCCACCCTCCCCAGCACCCCTCCCTCCCATCCCCCAGCACCCCTCCTCTCCCATCCCCCAGCACCCCTCCTCTCCCATCCCCAGCACACCTCCCTCCCTCCCTCTACTACTATATACACTGCTTACTAATTCCCTGCGTCCTTCTCCCCCTTCTCTCCTCCTCCTTCACCCTGCCCTCCTTCTCCCCTCCCCCCCGTGTTCTTCCTTTCCATTCCCTCCTACCCCTTGCTCTCTCTTCCCCACCTTTCCTTCCTCCTCCCCCCTGTGCATACCCAAAATATTCATTGATTTGAGAACAATTTAACCTAAAAAGTGTTTTCATCTAGTGGATGTTTGAGCAATGAGCACTGGAAAAAACAATTTGCCCATATATATCTGATGTCAGGAACAAGAAATATTTTATAGAGGGAGAAAACATTAGAGAAGTAGAATTTTCGGGCCACTTGTGCATACCCTAAATGAAGCTGTAATTACCTATAATTTCACCTGAAATGTTTTTTCATGTAAAGGACGGAAATAAACATTGAGCACTAAAAAATATAAAGAACTTTACTTTTTTTTAACCACCCTAATATATATATATATATATATATATATATATATATATATATATATATATATATATATATATATATATATATATAATCATACAAGAGAGTGTCAACTTAACTTACCACTTTTTACCTACATAATGTAATAAAAATGCTGAAATAACTCTAATGAGCCGTTGTAAAAAAAAAAACTTTCGGTAATATGAATAAAAAAGAAAATACAGCGTTGTAGTGGTGTATGGTATAGTGGTGATAATTTTCTGATAATTTATAAAAAAAAACTAAATTAGTCAGTGGTCATTACCCTCGCCACGACCATTATAATCCATGACGCACTCTATCTCTTCAAGGCAAGATAATTCTCTTCAACTAAGGACGATAAGGGAGATAATCTTTCTGTCAACTTATATATCCGTCACCTTTATTAAATGTCCTTTTATGCTTCTGTTGACCTTCAGTTGACGTAAATGATTGACTGGCAATGACAACAGGTGAAAGTTGGTCACCTGAAAGATACTTATTCACTTATACGCCAAATACTTGTGAAGGGTCTTAAGAGCTCTTGGTGAGGGTCTTCACTTTATTGGTGTTGGGTGTGAGGGTAAGATGGTCCCCCCCCCCCATGAGTCTGTTGTGTTGTCATTGTGCATGTTAGTGTGTCTGTCACTTTCTCGTCTTGTTATGGAGGACCCGATATGGTTCACCTGGAGATTATATTACTGGAAAATTAGCAACCCCTAATGCTAACCTAACCTATCCTAACCTACTGTCATAACCTAACCTAACCTACTGTAACTGGCGGGAAAAAAACAACAACACCAAAAGAAATAAATATATTTTGTCCCTGAGTTAGCTTCTATATATGACCAAAGATATATGTTATGTATATACAATATAACAACAACACCAACAACACCAACAACGACAACAACACCACCATTACCACCTCCACCACCACCTCCACCACCACCTACAACACCAACAACAACAACAACAACAACAACAACACCAACAACACCATTACCACCTCCACCACCACCTACAACACCAACAACAACAACAACAACACCACCATTACCACCTCCACCACCACCTCCACCACCACCTACAACACCAACAACAACAACAACAACAACACCATTACCACCTCCACCACCACCTACAACACCAACAACAACAACAACAACAACACCACCATTACCACCTCCACCACCACCTCCACCACCACCTACAACACCAACAACAACAACAACAACACCATTACCACCTCCACCACCACCTCCACCACCACCTACAACACCAACAACAACAACAACACCACCACCATTACCACCTCCACCACCACCACCTCCACCACCACCTACAACACCAACAACAACATAAATAAGTCGTGATATTAAGAGTCATTATTTACTTACGTTATTTAAACTTCCTCTTAAGTCATAAAATTTTGGCATAAGTACATGGAGGTTGACCAGCCGACCTTGTGTGTGTGTGACTGGGAGATGGATAGGTAAGTTTGGGGTCAGGTCTAAGGTGAAGGATTAGCAATAATTGATTACAGACTCTTGCTTGACCACACACACACACACACACACACATACATTATACATACATATTTTCATAATGATACGTTACTGTAGATATACATTACATAATTATAGAGGATAATTTCTTTCAACTGGTTATTATTCGAACTGAGGACTCGTCATGTAAGGCGTTTAATCACAAGGTTATATTTACTGGGATGTCTAATCTTCACGTGATTCTTTATTTACTGCTGAGCGTCTTTATAAACATATTTTATATTTATTTGATCCATCATGTTTACAGGTCCAAGCCTCCGTGTCTTTCTGTGAGAGCGTAAACAACTGCAACTGTTTAGTCCTTGTGTGTGTGTGTGTGTGTGTGTGATAGATTTATGATTTTTTTAAAAGTACACACAAGATAATACGATAAATAAATTTCATACACACGAATAATAAAAACTAACAATAAACGCGAAGAACGTGCATATAAACCTTTCCCCCTTCCTTCTCCCTCTCCTTTCCCTTCCCCCTACCCATCCCTCTTCCTTTACCCACTCTCCCCTTCCCCACTTCTCCCACGCCTCCTTCTGCCTGCTCTCCCCTTCCTCCTCTCTTCCTCTCCCATTAAAAATAAAAAAGTTATCTTCCTCATACCAGAACGGAATTCAAGCATCAAGGAAAGTTCTTAAAACAGGTTCAAGAAGAAGGACCTCTCACTAAACGACGTACACCTACAGCAGGAGGACACAGCCAACCTCCCTCAGGAATACACACACACACACACACCTTGGGGGAAGTTCAGACATATATGACCAAATAACCCGAATATCTCATCACAAACGGCCTCGCTCGGATGATAAGTGGAGCGGGGAGAGAGAGCCCACTCCAGTACGAGCGAGAGATAGCCCACTACAGTACGAGCGAGAGATAGCCCACTGCAGTACGAGCGAGAGATAGCCCACTACAGTACGAGCGAGAGATAGCCCACTACAGTACGAGCGAGAGATAGCCCACTACAGTACGAGCGAGAGATAGCCCACTCCAGTACGAGCGAGAGATAGCCCACTACAGTACGAGCGAGAGATAGCCCACTACAGTACGAGCGAGAGAGAGCCCACTGCAGTACGAGCGAGAAATAGCCCACTGCAGTACGAGCGAGAAATAGCCCACTGCAGTACGAGCGAGAGATAGTCCACAACAGTACGAGCGAGAGATAGCCCGCTACAGTAAGAGCGAGAGATAGCCCACTACAGTTCGAGCGAGAGATAGTCCACAACAGTACGAGCGAGAGATAGCCCGCTACAGTAAGAGCGAGAGATAGCCCACTACAGTACGAGCGAGAGATAGCCCACTACAGTACGAGCGAGAGATAGCCCACTCCAGTACGAGCGAGAGAGAGTCCACTGCAGTATGAGCGAGAAATAGCCCACTGCAGTACGAGCGAGAAATAGCCCACTGCAGTACGAGCGAGAGATAGTCCACAACAGTACGAGCGAGAGATAGCCCGCTACAGTAAGAGCGAGAGATAGTCCACAACAGTTCGAGCGAGAGATAGCCCACTACAGTACGAGCAAGAGATAGTCCACTCTGTTACGAGACTCCTTGATGACCAACACCCTCATCAACCTTCTCTGCCCACGCCTCGTACCCTACTGAAATTATTTGTATATTCTGTTATTATAAAACTGTATCTATAATATTTAGTTTTAACGATAATCACTATGCGTATCTCTTATTGGTGCTGCCCTAAACGTTCGTGTGGTTACAGTGTTTGATGATATTTTTTTATTTATTTTTTTAGATTCCTCTTAATGTTGCTTCGGGTTGTACAGTTGCGCATACAAGAGAAGTCACCAATTTGTAACGTTACAGCTTTGGTGAGGAGCCGCCCACTGACAACCTAACGCCCAGGGAAGTCTTCATACCATCCCCTCCCCCTCCAGGAGTACTTAGAGCCACATCCACCACTCATAACCCCCTACAGGAGCACCTACAACCACATCCACCACTCATAAACCCCCTTCAGGAGCACCTACAACCACATCCACCACTCATAAACCCCCTACAGGAGCACCTACAACCACATCCACCACTCATAACCCCCTTCAGGAGCACCTACAACCACATCCACCACTCATAAACCCCCTTCAGGAGCACCTACAACCACATCCACCACTCATAAACCCCCTACAGGAGCACCTACAACCACATCCACCACTCATAAACCCCCTTCAGGAGCTGTCACATGCCTGTGGCGCTCGGGAACGCGCCTGGCGTGAGGCTTGTGTTCACGTTTCCATTTCACGCAAGCTATTAATAATTTGTTAATTGTACTTATTATATTATTATTGCTCTTAGTTATTTAGGTTAATTGTATATTTATGTATGTTATTAATATGCATCATTGTCTTACTCTGTTAAGTTCAAATCAAGAGAGTATTAATTAATTATATAGAAAATCTAGCAAATGTCTGGATCACGCGAGTTGGGCGCGCTCCTCTGCCCCTCTCTGCGCGTCCCCACGCCACCGCAGTAGTGAAAAAATCCGTGGCATAGGTTAGACGTGTCCATTCGCTCTCCAGCCTTGACCCTTGTCTAGGGCATTATCCAGTCTTCTGCAATGCCCTAGGGGTATCAGGTATTAGTGACACGTTTAGTTAGGCCTAGGAAGGGATCCTGGTGGTATGGAATCTCCTGTTTGGTAGGGATAATCATTTTGTAGTGATTGTTGTATGTACGTGTTTCGTATGTCTTGTGTAATATAGTAATGCTAAGTAATATTTGTTTGGTCTAACTCCTTACAGTATATCTACGTCCTTCCGGCATTACTCTTATTTTATTATACAATTACTTATTCCCTTAAATTCAGGTTTGCTAATCATTACTCCATTTAAAACATAAATTGAATTAATTAATTATCTTCCCTTTTGTGATTCACTTATTTCAACTGTTCTTACTTTTCAAGTACACTTAGTTGAGTAGGTTTTTTGGTGAGGATAATTATTGCCGTGTTCCCTATTTGTTCCTTTAATTGTTAGTAACTTGGGGTAGGATTCTCTCCCCAAATATTAAGGGTAGTTGGGATCACGACAAGTGGGGGCCTGTGTCCGGGAGTTAACCGCCATTGTTGTCATATCAAGTGTTGTTACTCGCCAGGTGTTGTTTCATCGCTAAGTATTTTTGGATGCAAGTTGCTGTGTTCACAGTGTTCATTTATATTGCTCCTGTTATTGCTTAAGCTACTGGTGAGTTAACCCTTATCTTGTGTACCAGGTGTTTGGTTAATCCCTTGCTGTGTTTCACAGTTTATTGCATTTTGATATTATTAATTAGCTAGCTAGTTAGCTTAGCTGCCACGGTTATTTTTTTCGCTACTCGATTTTGAGTTCAACATGTTTGACCTGGAAAGATTTTTGGCTTCACCTTCAGACGAAGTACTGAAGGGGCTTACTAAGGCAGAGTGGCAATCCCTCGCTGATTTTTATGAAGTAGAAGGCCGCTCTTCCATGAATAAGTCTAGGTTAGAAGAGGCTGTCCTCAAGTACCTTATTGACAATGAAATCATAGCCCAACCGTCGGGAAATTCAGAGGAAATTGTTACACCAAGTAATTTGGCCTTACAAGTTGAACTCAAAAGACTCGAGGTGGAGCTGGAAACTCTCAAACAACGAGGTTTGGCTCAAGGTAGTAATACTTCAACATTCAGTTTAGACAAATGTCTCAACAGTGTTCCTAAATTTAATGAGGAAGAACCAGACAAATTCTTCTCTCTTTTTGAGAAAATTGCCCGACTTAACAAGTGGCCTGTTTCTCAATGGTCTCAACTTATTTATAGATCTTTCACTGGTAAGGCATTAGATGTGTTTTCTGCCCTCTCTGAGGATCAATGTCTAGACTATGCCCTTGTTAAGTCTGCGGTTTTGAGCGCTTACAAACTTGTTCCTGAAGCCTACCGGCAACAGTTCCGTAACTGCCGGAAGACTGACAAACAAACATTTGTGGAGTTCTTCAGGCAGAAACAGGTTCTTTGTCGGAGGTGGATTGAAAGTCAGTCTGCCCATGAGGAACATGACAAGCTTGTTGAACTAATCCTGCTAGAGGAGGTGAAAAAGTGTATCCCAGGCGACATTCGAGCACACTTGGATCAGAGAGGTATCTGTACCCTGGCTGATGCTGGTCCAGTGGCTGACCATTATTCCTTAACTAATAGAAATGTAAATTCCAGGTCTTATGCTCCCATGTCCCAGTCCTTCACTTCCTTCAAGCGGCCCACACCAACATCTACATCGGGATCCCTGCCTCTTGTCATACCGACCCGACCCTCAGGTTCTGCATCATCTACCCCGGGTGAGCCCATGGTCCATGGGACAGGTGGATCCACTCCTACCGGTGAGAGAAACTCTAGTTGCTGGTACTGTAAGAAGCCAGGACATGTCATCAGCGACTGTCTCAAGTTAAAGAAAAGAAATCCCTCTCACCAAGGATCCCCCACTCTTTTGGTCAGGGTGGCCGAGCAATCTGAGGAATTATTGGAGCCCTGTGTCACTGCCCTCAGTCAGACTGTTGCCCTGAATGCTTCCCCCTCTTCTATGATATCAACCTTTGAACCATTTTGTTCTCCTGGTTCCTTAGCTTTGGATCAATTCAGTCAATCCACTTCTGTTAAACTCTTGAGAGACACAGGCTCAGCCTTATCTCTTGTTACTAAAGAAGCTGCTCCATTCCTGAATTCATGCTATACTGGTAGCTGGGTGCTTGTGAACGGTTTGACCGGTGGGTCGCGTATTCCCCTTTGTCAAGTGTACTTGCGGTCATCCATAAAGTCAGGTTATGTCACGTTAGGAGTAGTAGATAGCTTACCTGTAGAAGGGGTCTCTCTTTTGATTGGAAATGACCTCGTTGGCGACATGATGTTCCCTAATGTTGTGATCTCATCTTGTCCCACTGCCGAGAATAATACTGTGCAGTTAGAAGTAGACCTTCCAGGGTTGTTCCCTGCGTGTGCTGTGACCCGTAGCATGAGCCGCAGTACAGAGGTAGAAGAGACTAGTGAAGTTAATGAAGTTTCCCTTCAGGACTGTGAGAAGTCCGAGGATAATCTTATCCAGCCGGACCATACTGATCTTGGTCTCAGTGAATTTTTTGAGGATTCCCCACAACCAGATAACCTCCAGAGTAGTTCTGATGGAGATAGGAACCCAGATGTCACTAGTTTTGGTTCCTCTCCCATCACTAGGAGTAAGCTTATTGAGCTACAAGCAGGGGATCCTGAGCTAGTAGGTTTTCTCAATAGGTCAGTTACTGAGACCGAAGCCGAGCAAGAATCAAATTGCTACTACACTAGGTCTGGTGTATTAATGCGGAAGTTCCGTCCCTCCAATTCTCCTGCCAATCACCCTTGGTTAGTTCATCATCAAGTTGTTATTCCCAAACCTTTGCGGCAGGACATACTTAGTATCGCTCATGATGGGGTGGGTGGTCATTTAGGAGTTAGGAAGACGTATGCAAAAATTTTATCCCAGTTCTTTTGGCCTAGGATGAAGAAAGACGTCAGCTCTTACTGTCGCACTTGCCATGATTGTCAGGTAGCGGGGAAACCGAACCCCAGTGTTAAACCATTCCCTCTGCAGCCTATCCCAGTCATTGAAGAGCCCTTTAGTAAGGTGGTCACAGATTGTGTCGGTCCCTTACCTAAGACCCCTCGTGGTCATCAGTTCTTGCTAACCATTATTGATTGTGCAACCCGTTATCCTGAAGCCATTCCCTTGCGCCGCATCACAGCGAAGAATGTTATCAAAGCCTTAACCCACTTCTTCACTCAAGTAGGCCTTCCTACAGTGGTGCAATCAGATCAGGGTTCCAATTTTACTTCCCGGTTGTTTAATCAGGTAATGCAAACCCTGGGAGTCCGGCAGTCGAGGTCTTCGGCCTATCACCCTCAGTCACAGGGGGTGGTAGAGAGGTTTCACCAGACACTAAAACTCATGGTGCGCACCTTCTGTCTGGAGACTGGGAAGGATTGGGACGAGGGAGTTGACCTGCTTTTGTTTGCTGTTCGGGACAGTAAACAAGAGTCGCTAGGATTCTCGCCCTTCCAGCTCGTCTATGGACATGAGGCGCGAGGGCCTCTTAAGGTGTTAAAAGAGTGTTGGTTGAGTGATCAGAGCGCGACGCCCTTAGCTTCATATGTGGTCCAATTCAAGGAGAAGTTGCGTCTGGCTGTAGAACTTGCCCAGTCCAACTTAAGGTGGGCTCAGGTGAAAATGAAACTGCATTTTGATAAGGCCCATCAGGCAAAACCTAGAGAATTCCAAGTGGGAGAGCAGGTGTTGGCCTTCCTGCCCTTACATGATCACCCTTTTAAATCCAAATATAGTGGTCCATATGAAGTACTAGAAAAACAGGGGTCCGTGAATTATGTGATTAGCACCCCTGAACGGCGTAAGAAAAAACGCCTTATCCATGTCAATCTCTTAAAGTCATATCATGTTCGTAACGAAACCCTGGGAAAAGCAGTTGCTTGTGTTGATCAATCCTTGCCAAATTGTATCATTGTGCCAGAGTGTCCAGATGATAAGGATCAGCGTTTTTCTGAAATAATGAATGGGTCTAGTGTAAAAGTTGAAAACTCGACTATCTTGGAGGACCCCAGTGCTAAGTTGTGCCATCTCTCTAGTGACCAAGCCAATAATATAAGGTCTCTATTACAGGAGTATCCTGTTATAGTTGGTGATTACCCACTCTCTTGTTCAGTGCTGGAGCATGACGTTGAGACCAGGGGAGCCAAGCCAATCCGACAGCGTCCCTACCGTCTTAACGCCTTCAAGCGGGAGTGTGTGCGAGCCGAGGTACAGCGTCTTCTAGAGCTAGGCCTCGTCGAACCCAGCATCAGTCCATGGGCATCCCCTGTTGTTCTAGTTCCAAAGCCAAGTGGGTCAATGCGGATGTGTGTGGATTATCGCAAGGTGAATGCTGTCACTGAACCCGATGGTTATCCCTTGCCACGCATTGACGACGTGATCGACGATCTTGGACAGGCAAGGTACGTGACCAAATTGGATCTCCTCCAGGGCTACTACCAGATAAGACTGACTGAACGCTCCAGGGCCATCTCTGCTTTTGTCACTCCTGAGGGGCTGTACCAATTCACAGTCCTTCCGTTTGGCATGCGGAACGCCCCTGCAACCTTTCAACGCCTCATGAATTTCATCACGTCTGGTCTGGAAGGTGTCCGCTGTTACCTAGACGACCTTATCGTCTTCAGCAGTTCCTGGGAAGATCACATGAGTCGTCTACAAGCCCTCTTCTCCGTACTGGCTGCAAGCAAGCTGACGGTGAACCTTGTCAAAACTGAGTTCGGCCATGCCCACGTCACTTTCTTGGGGCATGTGGTCGGACAAGGGGAAGTCCAGCCTATAGCAGCCAAAATTGAGGCAATTCAACAGTATCCGGTGCCCGGCGATAAGAAGAGTGTGATGAGGTTGCTGGGTATGGCGGGGTACTACCGCCGTTTTTGTCCAAACTTCTCCTCCGTTGCCTCTCCCATGACTGACCTGCTGCGTGGCAAGAAAACCTTCAAGTGGACTACGGCTTGCCAGAAATCTTTTGAGAATCTTAAATCCCTGCTGGCAAATGCTCCTGTACTACTTGCACCTGACCTCCAGAAACAGTTCACTCTCCATGTCGACGCCAGTGAAATTGGCGCCGGTGCTGTGCTTATGCAAGAGGGTGAGAGTGATCAAGTGCTTCATCCGTTGTGCTATTTTTCTAGAAAATTTAACAAATATCAGAGAAACTATGCCACCATTGAAAAGGAGGCTTTATCACTGATCATGGCACTAGAAAACTTCAAAGTATATATTGGCAGCACTGCTTATCCCATTCAAGTGTTCACTGATCATAACCCCTTTACTTTTGTTGACAAGATGAAACATACCAACCAAAGACTTTTGAGGTGGGCTCTATCACTTCAGCCCTATAACTTGAACATTTCCCATATCCGCGGAAAAGAGAACGTGTTGGCTGATGCACTTTCTCGAGTCTGATTATTTAGTAACTGTGTCTATATGCAAATTACTTTTTTTTGTTTTATTGTCATTGAGTACCTTGTGTTTATATTATGAATTATTTTGCTTCATATTGATTTAAACCAATTGTGTTAGTTATCACTTTCGCTGTGTAGCTGTACATCCATTTTCGCTTCCAGTTGGTTGTAAGCTCACTTTTTTGGGGGGAGGTGTCACATGCCTGTGGCGCTCGGGAACGCGCCTGGCGTGAGGCTTGTGTTCACGTTTCCATTTCACGCAAGCTATTAATAATTTGTTAATTGTACTTATTATATTATTATTGCTCTTAGTTACTTAGGTTAATTGTATATTTATGTATGTTATTAATATGCATCATTGTCTTACTCTGTTAAGTTCAAATCAAGAGAGTATTAATTAATTATATAGAAAATCTAGCAAATGTCTGGATCACGCGAGTTGGGCGCGCTCCTCTGCCCCTCTCTGCGCGTCCCCACGCCACCGCAGTAGTGAAAAAATCCGTGGCATAGGTTAGACGTGTCCATTCGCTCTCCAGCCTTGACCCTTGTCTAGGGCATTATCCAGTCTTCTGCAATGCCCTAGGGGTATCAGGTATTAGTGACACGTTTAGTTAGGCCTAGGAAGGGATCCTGGTGGTATGGAATCTCCTGTTTGGTAGGGATAATCATTTTGTAGTGATTGTTGTATGTACGTGTTTCGTATGTCTTGTGTAATATAGTAATGCTAAGTAATATTTGTTTGGTCTAACTCCTTACAGTATATCTACGTCCTTCCGGCATTACTCTTATTTTATTATACAATTACTTATTCCCTTAAATTCAGGTTTGCTAATCATTACTCCATTTAAAACATAAATTGAATTAATTAATTATCTTCCCTTTTGTGATTCACTTATTTCAACTGTTCTTACTTTTCAAGTACACTTAGTTGAGTAGGTTTTTTGGTGAGGATAATTATTGCCGTGTTCCCTATTTGTTCCTTTAATTGTTAGTAACTTGGGGTAGGATTCTCTCCCCAAATATTAAGGGTAGTTGGGATCACGACAGGAGCACCTACAACCACATCCACCACTCATAAACCCCCTTCAGGAGCACCTACAACCACATCCACCACTCATAAACCCCCTTCAGGAGCACCTACAACCACATCCTCCACACCCCACAAGATAAAACCATCCTTCTTATCTCTGTAAACTAATACCTCGCCACAGCACCAAGATCGTCACCGTATAAAATGACATTCTTTTAATCCATCGTTAGTCCGGGATGAAATGTGAATGTTTAGGGATAATTATTACTCAATTATAGAATGTTAGACCGAATGAAACAACTCCCGTGATACTGATTCTTACGGTAACTTAAGAACTCGACGTAAGATGGCCAGATTAGGTTCCCGGTGACGAGGTAGCTGGAAGAGGGAAGGCAGTGTACTAACTAGGGGAGGGGGAGGTGGGGAAGGGAGAGGGGGATGGGAAGAGAGAGAGAGGGAAGGGGATCAGTGTACCAACCAAGGGAGGGGAGAGGTGTGGAAGGGAGGGTGAGTGGGAGGGAGGGAGGGGGGAGGGGTTCAGTGCACCAACCAGGGGAGGGGAGAGGTGGGGAAGGGGCTGGTGAGTGGGAGGGGATCAGTATACCAACCAGGGGAGGGAAAGGGAAGGGAAGGGGAGGGGAGGGAAGGGTTGTTTATATTTTTGCAAGCAGGAGTCATAAACAGGGCGACACACTATCGCCAGACTTGTATTACGAACTTTCTTATATATTCACATGTCTTTCTATTTATCTGTCTGTCTGTCTGCCTTTATGAATTTTTAAAACGAGGTGTTCTCCTTGTCAGGTCTTAAGTAAAGCTTTAAGTGTAGCTCGCGCGGTGTAATATGACCATTGATATTTTACTTATCACTGCTGGTCCAGTTTTTGTGCGGCTCTGGGTAAAGGGACAGGTTTATGTATTGGTCACACTCCACTCTGTCTGTCTGCCTGTCCCTCTCTCTCTCTGTGTCTGTCTGCTTTCCCTCTCTCACTCTGTCTGTCTGTCACTCTCTCTGGCTTTCTTTCTGTCTGTCACTCTCTCTGGCTTTCTTTCTGTCTCTGTCTGTCTATCTGTCTCTCTGTCTCTGTCTCACTGTCTCTCTGTCTGCCTCTCTCTATCGTTTTCTTTCTTCACAGGGGGAACTAATCCAGCTGTTCAGTGTTCCAAAATGTCATATCTACATATATCTAAAGTGGTGTACTATATATGATATACAAAGGATAGTTATTCATGCTCCGGTCCTTATAAGTGGCGGTGCTAATGGGCCCTAGTCTTAATAGGAACGAGTCTTAATATGCCCCAGTGCTAATAGTCATGGTAGTAATAGGCTCCAATCTTAATAGGCCTCGC
The DNA here is from genome assembly GCA_958450375.1 of Homarus gammarus. Taxonomy (NCBI): domain Eukaryota; kingdom Metazoa; phylum Arthropoda; class Malacostraca; order Decapoda; family Nephropidae; genus Homarus; species Homarus gammarus. Next base: position 95,264 of record CAUDMG010001942.1, on the reverse strand, counting down.
TCCTATTATGTTTCAACCTAACCTAACCTAACGTAAATTAAGATTGGTCACAATTATTGATTCTTATTATTGTTAAGCCCGTTAATTTAATGTGTTAGGTTAATGTTGATAGTGTGTAATTGGTTAGGTTAGGGGATGGAGGAGAGAGGTGGGTAGGGTGAGGATAGGAGGGACGGTGGGAATGGCTCAGGGTGAGGATAGGAGTATGGGAAGAGGTGAGATAGAGTGAGGATAGAAGGGTGGGAAGAGGTGTGTTGGAGTGAGGATAGGAGGATGGGAAGAGGTAGGATAGAGTGAGGATAGGAGGATGGTAAGAGATACGTTGGAGTGAGGATAGAAATATTTGATTGTAGAAAGGTGGTGATGGGGGTTGAAGGGAAGGAAGGGTTAAAGGTGGCAAATATGTCCTTCTCTTTACGAACTACCCCCCTCTCTCTCTCTCTCTCTCTCTCTCTCTCTCTCTCTCTCTCTCTCTTCCCTTTCCTTCATACCTCTCTTCACTTTCCCATGCCCCCCTTCCCTCCCTTCCCCCCCCCTCGCCCCTCTCCTTTCCCTCCCTTCGCCTCTGCTCCCTTCCCCTCTTCTCCCTTCCCCTCTCCTCCCCTCCTTTATCTTCTCTTTTACTTCCCTCGTCCTCCGTCAATATCAATCCTCAATACTGAACTGGAAACGCCTTTTAAGTGTTCTCTATTCTTGGTCGTTAAACCTCACCCTCACCCCTCACACAACTCACACCTCACACCTCACCCCTCACACCTCACCCCTCACCCCTCACCCCTCACACAACTCACCCTCACACCTCACCCCTCACACCTCACCCCTCACCCCTCACACCTCACCCCTCACCCCTCACACCTCACCCCTCACACCTCACCCCTCACACCTCACACCTCACACCTCACCCCTCACACCCCCCTAACAACAGTACTGCTTCTCCCCCTCACCACACATTCATCACCTCCTCCCCACCACGAGAGCCTTCCCCTCCACCCACTCCATGACACAGAGCTATACCCGGTTTCCCTGCCCCTCCCACCCCCCACCCACCCCCTCCCTGGCACGACTACTCCTCCCTTTACCCCCTCCCTTCCACCCCCCCTCAGGAGCACTCTGGGCCGGGTACTAGAGCTCCGCCGTCAGTCTCCTGCCGAAGGTGGGCGTCGTAAAAGAGGCGTTAGGCAGTGGAAGGTCACGAAGGGCTCCCCGTGGCTGTCTTAATGATCGTGAGAACCTCTGGATTTATATTAGTGTTTGTCCTTTTTAGATCATGAGTGTGTTGTGGGAGGGAGGGAGTGTGTTGTGGGAGGGAGGGGCTGTGTTGTGGGAGGGAGGGGGTGTGTTGTGGGAGGGAGCGAGTGTGTTGTGGGAGGGAGGGGCTGTGTTGTGGGAGGGAGGGGGTATGTTGTGGGAGGGAGCGAGTGTGTGTTGTGGGAGGGAACGAGTGTGTTGTTGGAGACAGCGAGTGTGTTGTGGGAGGGAGGGAGTATGTTGTGGAAGGGAGCGAGTATGTTGTGGAAGGGAGCGAGTGTATTGTGGGAGGGAGGGGTTGTGTTGTTGGAGGGAGCGAGTGTGTTGTGGGAGGGAGAGAGTGTGTTGTGGAAGGGAGCGAGTGTGTTGTGGAAGGGAGCGAGTGTGTTGTGGGAGGGAGCGAGTGTGTTGTGGGAGGGAGCGAGTGTGTAGTGGAAGGGAGCGAGTGTGTGTAGGAATGTGTGTATGAGAGCGTGTGTGTGTGTGTGTGTTTATGAGAGCGTGTGTGTCCGGGGGGGGGGGGGGGGGGGGGCGGAAGTTCTGCGTGGGAATCTGTGCACACTTATGAGCACTCAAACACACACACACACACACACACACACTACAAAACCTATACCAACCACTCCACACTAACAACATCACACTGACCAATATATCATCACTACTACGCTGACAATTACAGTGAACTAAATATATGTTTGTTTATAATTCTCAACATAAACAAATCTTAGGTGAACTCTTTGCACTGTCATGTGGTAAAAGAAGTGTTATTAATTACGTCTCTTGGTAAGTTTCTCAAGACAAACACTTACCTGGTCTCACTTTGTATTGGAAATATTGAAGTACACGGAGGAGTTATTTCAGCCTTGCCTATGTGTCTTTGGTGGTAAATATAATACCTCATAGTAATGTGGGTCTATCCATAAATGCCAACGTTCAACAGAAGCTATAAATTAACATATGCTCCTCCATTCACCTGTGATTTACGCCGACCATTGTTGTATTTCTGTAATGCCGTTTATCCTGGAGGTCGGTTCTTCTTCTTTTTCTTCTTTTTTCTTACCATGATTCATCGCTCAGGTCTGGCCTTTTCTACAGTTCCCCGACACAAGAGAACCTCGCCACAACTCCACTAGAGCCGCCATTCATGTGAGTTCATTCCGTGTCGAAACTCTCAAGTGGCAGCGACGAACAAAGCCCAGGATGATTTAAGCGGACCTACGCACACAATTGGTGATGATGGCAAAACAATTACTTCACCAGAATGAACAAAGTGCTAAGACAAATGGCAGTCGGAGCCAGCGCTAAATCTTGTTTAAGCAGACGAGAAAAAACAATAAAAGAGAAAAACGTGGATAGTTATGTGTGGCTGAGTTGAAATCTCCAGGTGTTTACACGCAGGTTGGGGCCACACGCCTTGTTTTAAGTAATTTCTTGGTATATTTTCATTCGGGTTGATTAAGCTTTACCCTGCACTTATATAAGAAAGAGGAGGAGAGAATCTGTCATCACGGAGGTTCGTCGCAGACAGTCAAACAAGACGTCGCTAGAGACCAAACACTACAATACTAAACATTTTTTTTTACATCGAACTGTACTGAACATTTAGCCTCGAAACAACAACAACGAAAATAATCTTAAGAAATTATCAAAGGGGATCTAAAGCAACAAGGTTTAAGTTCTCATTATTGCTTTATATATTCCGGAAAACTATGAGTTATTTATTTTAAAGCTTGTAATTAACATATCGTTAGCGCTTGCTTTGAAAGGTTATGGTGGGGTGGTGGGGGTGAGGATGGGGTTGGGGGGGTTGATTTGGGGTAATGGGCTAGGAATGCGTGTGGGGCAGGGAAGAAAATGGGGGGAGTAGCAGGGGAGGGGAAGGGAAGGGAAGGAGTAAGAAAGGGGAGGTGGAATGAACTGGAAAGGGCAAGGAGGGAAAGATGGAAGGTAGGGGCTCAGAGCAAATGATGACGAAAAGAAAAAAATACAGTGAAAAATATAACATACACGGCGACGATTATAAACAAAATCCTTCTTATTTTATTATGAGTTTAATGGAGATGTTGTTTACTTTAAGTCGTCTTGCAACAGGTGTAGAACGAGATACGAAGACATAGAATAGGGAGATAGAGGTCAATTATACGGAGACGAGAGTAGAAAGATAATAAAAAGAATAATTAGTGAAAGGAATAGAAAAATGGCCAGCAGACAGACCGACAGATAGGCAGGCAGAGGAGCAATCAGACAGATAGTTAAACAAAGAGAGAACACCAGATAGACAGACAGATGGACAAACAGATAGGGAGAGGCGATTAGACAGATAGATAAATAGAAGTGATTAGACAGGCAGACAGATAGAGAAAGAAAAGCATTCATACTGAGAGAGAGAGAGAGAGAGAGTAGAACGGACGAAGGACAGAGACAGCAAGGGAAGAAGTCGGACAATAAGAGAGCAGAAAGAAAAAAACCCATTAAGATAAATAAACAAAGATAACAAAAGCAGTGTGAACCAAAGACAAACAGACAGAAGGCAAAGAAAAAAAAGTGTAACACATAAGCCTCTAATGTAATGAGGGCCACCACACATAAACACCGACCCTGCTAGCGGCCATGCACTCACACGTCACCCCGGAGAGACTTGCTCGAGAAAATGCTTTTAGCCCAATGTACAAGTCAATAAAGCCAAGCTAATGAACAAATTACACACTAGAATAAGACAAGAGAAAGATGCAGAGTGACAGGACTTACTAGCGAACGCGTAACCGGACAAACAAGGAAACTAGATTATCGAAATTAAGATGCAAAGGAGGGGAGCAATTGTATCAAAGAACTGTATATATTCAGACAGGTAGGTAAAGCAAATATATGCCCTTGATAATATGTATAACAAATAAACATCTTTCGTTATATCGGTTCAAGTGGACACGTGGTAAACTCAGATCTTAAAATACTATAAATGGATTACACACACACACACACACACACACACACAAATAGTAAGCACAAGAGAGGGGAAGAATATTTATGAAGGAGGTGATTCAGACAGACAGACAGACAGAGGTAAAAGAAGGACCGACTGGTTTAAAAGTTCTCTCACGTCGTGCTCGGACCGTCAGCTCGCCCCGTTTCTACTCTCCGTGTGGGTGCACAGCCACAACTCCAATTAAACGGACGACTTGCATTTAAAGTAGGTTATATATATAGCGGTCGCCTCCTCATGCTAATTCCTCCATCTAGATCACCCCGGGTGCCGTGGCAGGGTGCCAGGGAGGACTTTGGCAGGGTGAGACGGGGAGAGGGATAAGGGGGAGAGAAGGGGAGGTTTGCTGGAGGTATCAGGGTGGTCGTTGACAGGAGGCCAGTGGGTAGGTGACAAGGCAGAATGAACTAGTGGGCCTCCTGAGGGCCAACGACAAGTTATAAAAGGGCCAGTGACAAGACTCAAGTTGAACTGATGGCGAAGGATGGACTAGTCTGGTACGTCATATGAGAGGTCAGTGGCAGGACTCAGCTGGTTGATCCAGTGAGCCTCTGGGTGGACACACTCAAATAACTGTATATGATGCTCGCCGCGAAAATGGGAGCGACTATATTACCTCAAAAGTTTCCATGATAGAGAGACAATCGGAACAACATATGACACCAAAATACTTTATACTGGACGATCCAACAAGGTAGAAAATAAGGTTCCAGGAAGATCGATGGTAGAGTGTCAGGATTTTAGGAAGATCGATGGTCCAGTAGAGTAAGTTTAGGTTTCAGAGAAGACCATTATAACATTCTTACAGGGTTGATATGAAGGTTAAAGAAGGCGTAGGAAAGGCTCCAGAAATGTTAATGGTTTATTTTCAGGATGATATAAGACAAAACTACATAAAATAGACGGTAAGAAACCATGAGTGTCAAGTGTAGAAATTTCCAGTATCAGGTATAGGACCTGGACCTGCTACTGACCAGGTCTTCAGGAGAGGCCATGATAAGCCATCAGAAAGTGGGAGAGAACTTCCAGTAGGGATGATGGTCGTGTATCAGGAGTAATGGTGTCAAGACTTCAAGAGTGTTGCCTATAAGGGTTTAGAAAGTTAATTGTCAGAATTTCCTTTTATTAATGGTAAATTAATGAAGGAGTCTAACTGTAGTCTATGATTTGTTGCTAGGAAGACTACAGCTGAGTTACAAGAGTCAATGGCGAGACTATTATGGTAGATGATAAGAATCCTATGAGTGACCGATATTGAATTTCTTTTGTGTTTCATTGGGATTATGTGGTTCTAAAAATAAGAAACAAAATACCGAAATTAATCGATTCATTCGAGTCAGGATATTTATGTGAAGATTTTAAGCTAAGAATATAGTTAAAAAAATTCCCTGAAAAAATGGATTATTAATATTCTGGATTAGATTAATTTATCCCTTTCCCAAAAACAACGCTGGACAAATAATTAGCCAGAGTAAGAGTTCTAATGGGGAGGGAGACCAGACATTACCAGGTAGAGAGATTAATGAAGGAGAGGAATTGATGCTGTTAATGTGAGTAGGTTAGGTCTGGTTAGGTTAGGTTAGGTTAGGATAGGATAGGATAGGTTAGATTATGGTGCTCTTAATGCGAGTAGTGAGGGAGGTTATGGTACTGTTAATGCGAGTAGTCAGGGAGGTTATGGTGCTGTTAATGCGAGTAGTAAAGGAGGTTATGGTGCTGTTAATGCGAGTAGTCAGGGAGGTTATGGTGCTGTTCATGCGAGTAGTAAAGGAGGTTATGGTGCTGTTAATGCGAGTAGTAAAGGAGGTTATGGTGCTGTTAATGCGAGTAGTCAGGGAGGTTATGGTGCTGTTAATGCGAGTAGTCAGGGAGGTTATGGTGCTGTTAATGTGAGTAGTGAAGGAGGTTATGGTGCTGTTAATGCGAGTAGTCAGGGAGGTTATGGTGCTGTTAATGCGAGTAGTGAGGGAGGTTATGGTGCTGTTAATGTGAGTAATGAAGGAGGTTATGGTGCTGTTAATGCGGGTAATGAGGGAGGTTATGGTGCTGTTAATGTGAGTAGTGAGGGAGGTTATGGTGCTGTTAATGGTAGTAATGCGGGAGGTTATGGTGCTGTTACTGCGAGTAATGAAGGAGGTTATGGTGCTGTTAATGTGAGTAATGAGGGAGGTTATGGTGCTGTTAATGCGGGTAATGAGGGAGGTTATGGTGCTGTTAATGTGAGTAGTGAGGGAGGTTATGGTGCTGTTAATGCGAGTAGTCAGGGAGGTTATGGTGCTGTTAATGTGAGTAGTGAGGGAGGTTATGGTGCTGTTAATGTGAGTAGTGAGGGAGGTTATGGTGCTGTTAATGCGAGTAGTGAGGGAGGTTATGGTGCTGTTAATGTGAGTAGTGAGGGAGGTTATGGTGCTGTTAATGTGAGTAATGAGGGAGGTTATGGTGCTGTTAATGTGAGTAGTGAGGGAGGTTATGGTGCTGTTAATGCGAGTAGTCAGGGAGGTTATGGTGCTGTTAATGTGAGTAGTGAGGGAGGTTATGGTGCTGTTAATGTGAGTAATGAGGGAGGTTATGGTGCTGTTAATGTGAGTAGTGAGGGAGGTTATGGTGCTGTTAATGCGAGTAGTCAGGGAGGTTATGGTGCTGTTAATGTGAGTAGTGAGGGAGGTTATGGTGCTGTTAATGTGAGTAGTGAGGGAGGTTATGGTGCTGTTAATGCGAGTAGTCAGGGAGGTTATGGTGCTGTTAATGTGAGTAGTGAGGGAGGTTATGGTGCTGTTAATGCGAGTAGTCAGGGAGGTTATGGTGCTGTTAATGTGAGTAATGAGGGAGGTTATGGTGCTGTTAATGTGAGTAGTGAGGGAGGTTATGGTGCTGTTAATGTGAGTAGTGAGGGAGGTTATGGTGCTGTTAATGCGAGTAGTGAGGGAGGTTATGGTGCTGTTAATGTGAGTAGTGAGGGAGGTTATGGTGCTGTTAATGCGGGTATTGAGGGAGGTTATGGTGCTGTTAAGCGAGTTGTCAGGGAGGTTATGGTGCTGTTAATGTGAGAAGTGAGGGAGGTTATGGTGCTGTTAATCGAGTTGTCAGGGAGGTTATAGTGCTGTTAATGTGAGAAGTGAGGGAGGTTATGGTGCTGTTAAGCGAGTTGTCAGGGAGGTTATAGTGCTGTTAATGTGAGAAGTGAGGGAGATTATGGTGCTGTTAAGCGAGTTGTCAGGGAGGTTATGGTGCTGTTAATGCGATAGTGAGGTTAGGTTATAATACTGTAAATGCGAGTAATACTGAGAAAGATTATAATAGTTAAAGAATATGAGTACCTGACAGTAGAAATTATAGCAGATTATAGCTTTCCAAAGGAGAGATAAGACGTCGATTAATTTCTAATAAAAGAATGAAAACAAACCATATTTAAGACTGCATATATCAGGGTTCTATAATGGGTCGATATATGAGACGACGGAGGGTTGGAATATATTATACAGAAATTATTATAGACGTTGAGTTATAGTTAAGGGAAGAAAAAGGTGGTTGAGAAGAGGAAAGAAAGAAAAAAAAGTCGATGTAAAGTTAATAGTAAATAAAACAGTAAGAGTTATGCAGAGAGAGAGAGAGAGAGAGAGAGAGAGAGAGAGAAGAGAGAGGCAAGAAGAGAGAGAGACAAAAAGAGAGAGAGACAAGGACAGAGAGAGAAAGAGAGAGAGAGAGAGAAACGATTAAGAAAGGTAACGCAGACAGAATTGGAGAGATGGGTGGAGGGTAAAACTTTAATAATGGGGCGTCTTTAACCAGGAGTAAATAGGTCTTACCGTGATCATAGGTAAACCAACATGAAATCGAACACACAAAAGCTTTTATCGCCTGTCTCACTTACTTAACATTCATGTATCTACTTAACTACACTATTATTTGGCCTCTCTTACCATCTACTACCAATACTTATCTCCAGCTGACGCTTAAATAGGAGTAAATCTTTTCTGAACTACTAAAGCCAAATTATCGGTTCTGTGGTTGTATGTAAATTAGACAATGAATTTACAGACGGGTGGGTTTAACTCCACTCTCTCTTGGTGTTAGGAACGTCAGCGGGGTGTCAGAAACGTTAGTGGAGTGTCAGGAATGTTAGCGGAGCGGGGCGTTAGGAACGTCAGTGGGTGTAAGGAACGTATACGGGGTGTCAGGAACGTCAGTGGAGTGTCAGGAACATAAGTGGAGTGTTAGGAACGTCAGAGAGGTTTCAGGAACGTCAGAGGGGTGTCAAGAACGTCAGCGGGGTGTCGGAAACGTTAGAGGGATGTCAGGAACGTCAGAGGGGTGTCAGAAACGTCAGTGGGATGTCAGGAATGTCAGTGGAGTATCAGGAACGTCATTGGAGTGTCAGGATTGTTAACTGGATATCAGGAACGCCAGCAGGGTGTCAGGGACGTCAGCGGGGATATCAAGAACGTCAGCAGAATATCAGGAACGTCATCGGAGTGTCAGGAACGTCAGCGGGGTGTCAGGAAAGTCAGTTGGGTGTCAGGATAAATGATATAAATAACAGTGCCAGCTAGTCTTCCTCTCTCCCTAGTGCCAACCGCGTGTACAGGGGTGCCAGTATTCCCCTCCCCTCCCCTGCCTTCCCCTCCCCTTCCCTCCCCTCCCCTCCCCTCCCCCAGTAGACAGTATTACCAACATCTGACTCAGGACGTCCTTGTAACAGTAGTACCAACCTAAACTGTTATAATGGTACCAACATTAACCCACAGTCTAGTGTTAGAGTGAGGCGAATTTTCCTCGCTCGAAACACTAGTACCAATACGCATGTTCCAAAGCCCAGTGATGCCAAACGCTATAGACTTCACTTGACTCTTAGATGCAGTGATACCAAACCTCCTCCACCTCCCCCCCCCCCCCCCTCCAGAATGTGTGTAGATTTGGCGAAAATATTCTAATAGGATGATAAAGACCTACATATATATATACTCTTATTTTCATCACTTAGATAATATGCTGTTATTACTATTGTTATTATCTTTATTACTATTGTTATTATTATTGTTTTATTGTGAGATAGAATAATAAAAGAGGTACAGATATTCTTCACCATTCAGATTGATGACGTTGAAGAGAGCTGGCGGGCTGGACACACAGTATGTAATGTTTCTTATTATTTCCTCTTATCAGTTAACAATAATTGTGTCAGAATTAGTAGGGCGGGGTGCAACAACGGCATCCTGACCAACACTTAATTATCTTATCTCACCTTCATATCTGGAAAAAGGTTACACACACACACACACACACACACACGCACCTCGACGCTTCACGGGCATAGAAACAAAAGATAGTGGTAAAGAAAATCGTTCAAGGGAATCGGAGTTAGTTGAGCCTAATGAATAATCCATTAGAAAATATCCTTACCTGGCGATACCTGTAGATGGAAGAGCCTACAACATGTTCTCTTTGTTTTGGGGCGTAAATTAAACGTCTGAATTCCCTTTCTGTACTACTTAAACTCCTTCTATAATCCCCAGATTAAGGTACACGATACAGAATACCTAAATAGTAATCCCGCGGGGGCCGTCAACACCACTCACATGCCACTTGGAAGGAAATCGACGTAAAAGCGGAAAGGTTTTTGTGTTAACCTTGATAATATATGTAGCTGTAAAGTTTAACATTGATATCTTATGGTGGTGGGGAGTGGGAGTGGGAAAGGAGAGGCACTGGAGAGAGGGATAGGAAACGGGGACAGGGGGAAGAGAGGGGAGGGTGGAAGGTGAGGGGGAGATGATGTTGATATGTCTAAGTTGTATCATTTTATCTTCGATTCTTAATTAAGGTGGAACAATATAAAGGTTACTCGTATCAAGACGTAAATATGAGTCACTGTGCTTTCTAGTATATGTGTGTGTGAGGATTAGTTCCATTTACTGCCACTTTTTATATTGCGTAAAAACAGGTTTCAGAAATAGTTGTTTATTTTTGCAGATCTCGACCACCAGAGGAAATAAGATACATATTTAGTATTTTGAACTTTTGGGACAATTAAATCCATATATATATGTTTAATTATGTCAATACATTATTATACAGGTGCTTTAGATAATTTAAGGCATATAAATCTTGACCTAAAACTGATACACAACTTATGGTAAACTATCACTTGTTTATCGAGTCATTAAATTAAAAACAAATGTTCATTCTTTCGTCTGTAGTTTTTTTCCCTACAGTTCTTAAGATTATCATACATTTTGATGATTCTGTATTGTCTCCTGTGAGAAGCTGGTGTAATGTTTCGAAATACAACGGAAAATATGTCAGGGTGTAGATGTGGTTTTGTGTATCAGTGTTGACGCTAGAATTCATGAACGTCTCTGGACACATAAAAATCCTTCACACAGTTACCCACAGCCACCCACAACCACCAAGAGCCACCCACAGTCACTCTAAGCCACCCACCGCCCCCAAGAGCCACCCGCAGCCTTCCACAGCCACCTCCAGCCTCAACAACTGATAGCATTGTAACCTGAACGAGCCAGAATAATACTCGTGCTATCAGATTAAACACATTGTTGATAAATCCTAGTACAGATATCGACTGCTTTCACTGAAGCTCATGATGGTCGGAGAATTGTCCAGCTACCACCAGATAACTTTATGATGTAAATTGAAAAAAAAATAGTGGACTTAATACTTCGTCAGTCCGCATAAGGGAGGACGGGCTGAGACTGGCGAGCGCAAATAGTATTTTGGGAAGGTAATGTCGTAAATCGCATCTGGCATAAGTATGCAGGTTATCGGCACATTTGAACGCCGGGCGGGCATTCATGGTAATGAAATATGTAGTTTGACTTCATTATGCTGTTTAAAAACTGGATCAGTGAGAGACTGAGGTGGTTCTTGAGCTATAAGTCTGGCTCCCGGCTGACTGGTTCCTGGGGTGCCTGCCCACACCCCAGAGGCAGTGTTGTCAATTCCGGAGCACCCCAGAGGCAGTGCTATCAATCCCTGCCCACACCCCAGAGGCAGTGTTGTCAATGCCGGAGCACCCCAGAGGCAGTGCTATCAATCCCTGCCCACACCCGAGAGACAGTGCTGTCAATGCTAGCACAGACCCCAGAAGCAGTGGTGTCAATGCCTACACACACCCCAGACACAGTGGAACCAATGAATGCCCATATCCCCAGAGGCAGTGCTTCAATGCCCACCCACACCCCAGAGACAGTACTGCCAATGCCTGTACAGCCTATAAAAGTGCCACTAGTGCCTACTTAACCAAGAGTCATTCTTGTCAATCCATCCCCCCCCCCCAAAAAAAAAACACACACGCACACACACCAGACACAGTGTTGCCAACTTTTGCACAGAGTACATCACACTCATAGTGATGCTAATCCTAAGTGCCCCACATGCATTATTGCGAATTTCTCACGACCCCACACACAGTGGTGCCAATTCCTGAAAAACCCCACTCACAGTGTTGCCAGCTTCTGAAGGCACTTCGAGCACTTGACGACTAACATAGTGTTCATTACTGACCGTGATAACACTTAATAACGAGAGAGAGAGAGAGAGAGAGAGAGAGAGAGAGAGAGAGAGAGAGAGATTCTTTTACTCTATCGACATTAACTCGCTCGCTCTGTCGAATTGGGTGAGTTTATATGGAGAGAGGAAGGTGACTGTGGGTAATGAGTCTTTCACGTAAACGTAGTGTAGGGAAGTACTGTGGTTACACATACATACACACATAAATAAATGCATAATGGGCCACCTAGGCGGGAATTTGTTTAAGGTGTAGAAGCTGTCTCTAACACAACGACCACACTCTAAGTTAACGAGCTGCATGACCCAATGTCAAGGAATAGTCCGAAAAGACCGGACAATTCGCCAACTGCACTGGCTAACCATTTCCCCGAACAAGATCCGCAAATCGATTAACATCCAGGTTCCCAATTACTGCTGGGTAGACAGAGGCAAATGGCGTAAAGAAACTTGCCCATAATATCTCCCTGCCCGGGGATCGAACCCGGGTCCGCTCGCTTGCTAGGCGAAAATGCTAACCATTACACAACAGGTAGCCACACACATAATGGTTGTCCCTCGTGGTCGAAGATAGCCAGTCCTAGGGCCGCCTTGGCGTGAATTTGTTTAAAGTGCAGTAGCTGTGGTCAACACAACAACCACATTCTAAGTTAACGAACTGTGTGACCCTTGTTAAGTAGTTTAGGTTAGGGTAGGTTAGGGTAGGTTAGGTCAAGTCAGGTCAGTTTACGTTTAGTATGAAGGTATTCATTTATATATATTTATGATCTACAGGATCGTTTATGGCCAGTCAAAAGTTTCCCCAAAAGAGAAATACATAGAAGTTATCACTAATGGCCAATTATCCCTATTTAGTGTAACATACAGTATATGTTAGGTGGAGTTCCGTCTTTATTTGTTTATTATTTAAGTCATTTATTTGTTGAAATTTAACTTAGAATAAGTAAATATTTTGAAAATAATTGAAAAACTGACAAGTGACTTTGTAACATATAATTAAGTCGAGATAATAATACCAATACCACGTGCTGGTCAAGCTCCGAAAGAGTTGTCCGGGGGTCTAGCTAACCTCTGGTCGGGGCTTGACCAGCACGGGGAAAAAAAAAAACTTTGTTACTAAAATAATATGATTTTGGCGACGTGTGGTGTGATGGTCAGTATGCTCGCCTCGTAAGCGAGTGGACTCGGGTTCGATTCCCGGGTAGTATGAAACAATGGGCATTTTTTTTACGCCATTTGCTTGTTTACTCAGCTACTCAGCAGCAATTGGGAACCTAGACGTTAATCGATTTGCGGATCGTGTTGTGGGGTAATGCTTAGCCAGTGCAGTTGGCGAGTTGTCCGGTCTTCTCGGACAATTCCTTGACACTGGGTCATGCAACTCGTTAGCTTCTACACCTTAAACAAATTCACTCCTAGGTGGCCCTAGGGCAGCCATTCTTGTACACGAAGGTCAACGTCATTAAATATGTTATAAGTATATACTGCAGTAAGTATATAATATAAAAGACAAAGAACATCGTAATATATATATTTAGTTTCCGGGTTTATTTAGTTATTTATTACTTGTACTTATTACTGGTATTTGTTTTCCTCTCATCTGTATAGTTTAAGTCTTTACTCTTGTTTTGAGTAACTTTAGATTTAATTGTTTTTCTCCTAAACTTACGTTAACATTTAAATTGTTTATAATATATCATGATATATCACCCATGATGATTATCCTGTATTTAAAACGAAACAAACAATTAATTACTCTTAGGTAATATTCGTTAAGGTTAGGTTAAGTTAGTTTAAATTTTCTATTTAACAATTCATTAATGAATAATCTAAGAAGACCGGACAGTTTGCCAACTGCGCTGCTGGATAGACAGAGGCAAGTAAAGAAACTTGCCTATACTACCATAATGACCACGACACACACACACACACACACACACACACACACATACTTGCTTCATATCCCACTTACTCTTAATCGTGTTCATTAAGCAAATTACATGTTCTGTATAACACCTCCCGGTCAAACACACACACATTCATTACAATTTCCTAAACTTTTACAAGACACGTCGTTCGAATGTGTGTGTGTGTGTGTGTGTGTTGAAGGACTTTGATCAACCCGCATCATTAAGTACCAACAGAGGTGAGTTTCCCACCTCAAAACACAACCCGACAAGTTGTATCGACACTCAACTTACTAACACTATATACCACACAATCCCAGATCTTCGTCACTGGTAAAATCACAGGCTCTTAATAGCAATTTATGTTCAGTTTATGTCTGGTAGTGAAGATGTCAGCACGACCCGTAATGATAGGTTCGGAAACTACTTCATTGGTTCTTGATGGTGTACTGAAGGTGTTCTGATTGTTCCAGCACGTACGACTTAGAAATTGTTTGATCGTCATGCAGGTTAATTAGAAGGTAACTTTTTCCTCCTCTTACCTGTCCGGAAATTACCTGCGGTTATTGAGTTGTTCCTTTGATGATTTGATTAGATGGTTCTCATTTTTTTTGGTTAATTCCTCGTGGTCTGTTTTTTCCTGTTGTGGTGATGCTTACAAATGTGTTTATAACTGTGTTTTTGTCTCTGTATTTGTTTGTCTTTGCACACACACACACACACACACACACACACACACACACAGTAGTAAATCATCATAATCTTTTAACATTTTACTGAAGAATCCACAAAAGTTGATTAATAAAGAAGTTACGATTAAAACCCGTACCTGAACGTGGCATAAAAACAATGTTAATATATTGTCTTTTTCTGTGTTTAGTGAAGCTGTTGTTGTTGTTACTGTCGTTGTTTTTTGTTGTAGTTGTTGTTGTTACCGTTATTATTATTGTTGTTGTGACTGTTGTTGTTTGTTGTAATTGTAACTGTTGTTTTTCTTACTGTTTTTATTATTGTTGTTGTTGTTTAAGTTAATTACAGATACTTCAAGGTTGGATTAAGTCCCGCTCAATTGGTGTTAGTTTTTCCACATCACAAACATTAACAACTTAAGACTAAACACGACCATTACCACAGATCTTCTCTCAGTCTGTTCTCTCACCATAGGAACGCTCCTCTCAGTCCAGCTCTTCTTACGCTAACCAGTGAATAAATCAACATCATTTATTTACATTCATACATTTGCTTACCTATATCGTACGTATTTATGTCACCGTCTGTCTATCTTTCTGCCTCTCTGTCTCTGTCTCTCTCTCTTTCTCTCTTTCGCTCAGATAAACAAGATCTCCATCTCCTGTAGTACCAGCCTCTCCTCCCTCCCTCACCCACCACCTGCCTCCACCTTTGCGGTCAGCCCCGGCGGTAAGTGAATGATCTCTCCCGCTGTAATCGCGGTCAATCAGCTGAGCGGGTGTGCTGCTGGACGTTCATTCAGCAAACTCAGTGGTGAGGGAGGGAGAGAGGAGAGAGGGAGGGGAGTGAGGGTGGGCGGAGAGGAGGGATGAAGGGTGGGTGGAGAGGAAGGAGGGAGGGAGGGAGGGGAGTGAGGGTGGGCGGAGAGGAGGGATGAAGGGTGGGTGGAGAGGAAGGAGGGAGGGAGGGAGGGAGGATGAGTGGGAAGGAGGGGAGTGAGGGTGAGTGGGGAGGAGGGATGAAGGAAGGGAGGGAGAGAAGGAGACTTGGCGCATGGACCTCCCGCCGCTCCAGCCGACATTAAATCATGTTTCATCAGCAGGATTATTGGTATCTGGGGCGGGCATCTGGCTGGGTGATCGCGCGATACTCTATTTGTCACACCAGTGCTGGAGGTGAGAGGGAGGAGGAGAGGTGGGGGAAGGTAGGAAGAGGAGAGGGTGGGAATACATTGGAGATGAAGAAGGAGAAGAAGTTAGGGTAATGTTGGTGATGGTGGAGGTAAAGATAAGAGTCTGAAGAGGTATTGGAGGTGAGGCAGGAAAGGAGAAGTTAGGAGAGTGTTGGTGATGGGGAAATGTTCAAGGTCGAGAGAGATTGAGAGGTGGGAACTATTGTAGGGAAGAAAGGGTTTTGGTTAGGTTAAGTTTGGTCATGTCAGATCAGGTCGAGTTAGGTTAGGTCAGGTCAGGTGAAGTTAGATTAGGTTAGAATACGTCACCTTGGGGCTCATAAGGACAAGGGCCCATTTGACCTCTGAGCAACTGAAGGCAGCAGTGAACGCACACCCTGGGTCCTCCACCATAACGCATGAAGCCCATAAATGAACGCATTATTCCTGCCGATGCACAACGCCGCCCTGCACGACACACTGTGATAACGGAGTCTCCTTGTTAGGCGACTCTCCATCCTCCAGAACTAACTCAATTGAGCCATAGATTAGAATTTCCAGTGAGTCAGATCGTTAACTTTTATCATAGAGGTTCGTGTGTGTCTCTTGTGTGGGATTTTTATTGTCAGCCTATCTTGTTATGGAGTAGAGAGGTAGTCTAGTTAAGTTAGGATAGGAGGAGTTAACCTGGCTTTCGGAGTGGGAGGGAGAATAGCTTTGAGAGAGGATAGTCTTGTCTTGTTTAGTTAGGGAAGGGGAAGGTAGTCTGCTTTTGGGAAAGGGAGAGAATCTACTTTTGATAGAGGGAGGTAGTTTGGTTTAATTAAGGAAAGGAAAGGAAGTCCAGATTAGGAGAGGTGAGGTAGGGGAACGGAGCTTGGTTTATCAGTTGGGGGAGGGAGTTGAAGGTGGGTGTGAGGCCTTACTCCGCTCCCATCACTGTTTTCACTATTGCAATGACCGAGGGAACAATCACAGACATTTACATTCACTGGATTAGAAAAGAAATAAAACTGGAATCCTATTAGAATATCTATTGCGGTTCAATTGTCTCACGACTTGTGAATGGGCAACTCAACCATATGTAGGTCCTCCTTCAACGAGCTTAACCTCTACGGTACCAAAAGAAAAAAATACTTATCTCAACCAATCAACTCCGACGGATAGATCCCCGCAACCAACCAACCCACGACTACCCTCCTCCCCTACAACCTGTTTTCTATAAGATGTTACTCAGCTTGACACCACTCGCCTTTCCTCCTTCTCTCCTTTCCCCCTACACCCCCCCCCCCTCCTCCTCCTCCCTCCACCGCCCCTCGAGTCTACAGTGCGGAACTGACCCTTGAAATTATTTATCCCGATTCAAACTACAACATAAACTTGATCTCAAGGAACCTCACCTCAAAAATAGAGATACAACAAGAAAAGACTAACGACATGATAAAGGCTGGTGGGAGGGGGAGAGAAAAAGCGTCGCCCCCCGTCCTGCCCGCTACAGATCACCTCATTTATCAGCGATGCCCCACGATAGTCGGGTCGCGTCTTAGCTGGGCTCACCGCCGCCTCCCATCTGCGACACCACTGCGCGTTTGTCATACAGAACCCAAGTGGTCACCTGACGGGGTCACCTGAGGGTCGACTATGGTGCGACCTAAATCACGATGTGGCCCACCAGACCTGTAGGGGATCAGGTCAACCTGGAGTCGTCTGGGTCACACCGTTGAGACCTGAATCACGATGTGACCCGGGTCGTGCCTTGACCTGTAGGGGACAAGAACAAACTCGTGGCCCTGTATTGAGAAGACTCGAGTACAGGACCAAGTCAGACCAAGACTTTTAGATTCCATAGAGACCTGTAGGAGGTCATGTGTGTCCGCTGAGGTCACTGTACAGTTTAATAAACAAGTGGGAGACCAGGTCAATCTATGACCTTGAATCAGGAAGCGTGACCTATGCAGACTATAATAAAGACTCTCTTTTACAGGTACTTTAATGGGCAACGTTCGGTGGATATGGCATCCTGTGTACCGTCGGCAAGGCCATGGGCTCGTAACACTCGTCTTGCCCGCGGTGCCCACCGTTCCTCTGTGGATGTCGGTCACACTAGAATAACCCGTTATAGTGCATCTTTCTTTCCTCACACAGCCAAACTGTGGAAAGCTCTGCCTTCTTCCGTGTTTCCATACTCATACAATCTGTCTCACTTCAAAAAGTTGATTTACCGGCATCTTTGTGGTGTATATTAATATAATCTTTTTCTTTTTTCTTTTTAATTTCTTTTTATTAAATTTTTTTTCGCCCCCTAGGTTCCGTTGTGGGTCGATGACCTGTACCCGGTTGGGCTATTCCCTGTAAAAAAAAAAAAAAAAAAAAAAAACACCTGGTGTTAAGTGAAGTAACTAGTTAAGGTTATGGCATTCTTGATGCCATAATAAAAGTTCTCGTGATTTATATTACATCAGCCAATTTCACGTATTCTCCCATCGCAAAATGCAATAAAACTTCATCTTGCAAGGGACTGAGAATCCTGACCCAGACTCGTATGGTAACTTTAGGTCGAGGAATCACCACCAGAAGGTCAACACTCTACAGACGTCCTAAATCTAAGAATAAACTACATTAATGATTTATTTATTATTTTATATCCAATCAAGTGACCTTTTATGACCTCAGTAAATGACCCCCGAGAGAATTAGTTGACCCGTATAAGCAAGTATGACCTCTGAAGAAAATACTAAATAAACCCGTGCATATAGACCTGACCCAGCACACTTAATGAATTTAACGAGCGGGGAAGACCTGGGTAGTGGCGTGACTCGTCGGATGACCTCGTTTATGAATGAATTGGCTGGCTGGAGAGACCTTGGCCAGGTGTGACTTG
Organism: Homarus gammarus; assembly: GCA_958450375.1. NCBI lineage: Eukaryota > Metazoa > Arthropoda > Malacostraca > Decapoda > Nephropidae > Homarus > Homarus gammarus. Next base: position 76,860 of record CAUDMG010001942.1, on the reverse strand, counting down.
GATCTAACATTATACTGGTTTACAACTTTACATCATGAGTTGACCTGTGACCGGGCATGCTTGTTGGTTGACCTGTGACCTAAAGTACCTTGATATTTGACCTATGACTTGGCCTTATTTTGATATTTCACCTGTGACCTGATACTTGACCTGTGACCTGTCATGATTTGTTAGTTGGCCTGTGGTCTGGCTTATGTTGATACTTGACCTGTGACCAGACATACTCTGATACGTGGCCTATGATCTGACTTAATTTGATACAAGACATATGACCTGACGTAATTTGTTAGTTGACCTGTGACATGGATTATAGTGTTGTTTTACCCGGCACTTACATTTACGGTTGACCTTTCCTTTCTAGGTGACATGACCTCGTGAAGTCAGGTCTATTGAAATGCCTCGTGATGCGCCTTAAATTCCAGAAGAAATGAGAAGTCAGTGCCAAGGGTAACGAGAGGTTAGTGCCAAGGGTAACGAGAGGTTAGTGCCAAGGTTGAGTAGTGAGGGTGAGTGCCACAGGTGACGAGGCGAGAGTGTTAAGGGTGATGAGCGTCCAGGCCCAAAAGAGAGGGGTTAATGCCAGGGGTTGAGAGGGATGAGTGCCAAGGGTGGTGAGGGGTGAGTGCCAAAGGTGGGAGGTGAGTGCCTAAGGTGGTGAGGGATGTGTGCCAAGGGTGGTGAGGGGTGAGTGCCAATGGTGGGAGGTGAGTGCCAAGGGTAGTGAGGGGTGAGTGCCAAGGTTGAGTAGTGAGGGTGAGTGCCACAGGTGACGAGGCGAGAGTGTTAAGGGTGATGAGCGTCCAGGCCCAAAAGAGAGGGGTTAATGCCAGGGGTTGAGAGGGATGAGTGCCAAGGGTGGTGAGGGATGAGTGCCAAAGGTGGTGAGGGATGAGTGCCAAGGGTGGGAGGTGAGTGCCAAAGGTAGGAGGTGAGTGCCTAAGGTGGTGAGGGATGTGTGCCAAGGGTGGTAAGGGGTGAATATCAAAGGCGGTGAGGGGTGAGTGCCAAGGGTGGTAAGGGGTGAGTGCCTGAGGTGGTGAGGGATGAGTGCCAAGGGTGGTGAGGCGTGAGTGCCAAGGGTTGTGAGGGGTGAGTGCCAAGGGTGGTGAGGGGTGAGTGCCTGAGGTGGTGAGGGGTGAGTGCCTGAGGTGGTGAGGGGTGAGTGCCAAGGGTGGTGAGGGATGAGTGCCAAGGGTGGTGAGGGGTGAGTGCCAAGGGTGGTGAGGGGTGAGTGCCAAAGGTGGTGAGGGGTGAGTGCCAAAGGTGGTGAGGGGTGAGTGCCAAAGGTGGTGAGGGATGAGTGCCAAGGGTGGTGAGGGGTGAGTACCAAGGGTGGTGAGGGGTGAGTGACAAAGGTAGTGGGGATGAAAAATGAATAAAGAAGGAAGAGGTAAAAAGGGCTAGTCATAGAAGCCTGCGCCTTAACACTAGCTTACTATGCTACCACACTATAGACGTATCACACACACACACACACACACACACACCTGTATGATTAATTAACAAAGCCTGAGGTGAGGTGAAGGTAAGGCAGCTTAAGGGAAGGAAAAGATAAGAGCGATAAAGGATTAACAAACACTGATTTAGAGATAACAAAGAGAAAGATCCAGATTGGCAGATAAGACTGTGTAGGGGTTGAAATCTGTCGCTTAGGTTCGTAAGGTTAAAAATGACAACTTAATTTGACTTGTTTGACTTCTTTTGCTTATGAGGTGAGGCAGATTATAACACAGAAGAATGGTGGTATTAGCAAGTACCGTATCTTAGGTGGAGGAACGGGTTTATGTATGGTGGGGGTTGTGTGTGGGGGTGGGTGGGGTGGAGGTAGGGGTGGTTTATGTATGGTGGGGGTTGTGTGTGGGGGTGGGTGGAGGGTGGAGGTAGGGGTGGTTTATGTATGGTGGGGGTTGTGTGTGTGGGGGGTGGGTGGAGGGTGGAGGTAGGGGTGGTTGTGTGTGTGGGGGGTGGGTGGAGGGTGGAGGTAGGGGTGGTTTATGTATGGTGGGGGTTGTGTGTGTGGGGTGGGTGGAGGGTGGAGGTAGGGGTGGTTTATGTATGGTGGGGGTTGTGTGTGTGTGGGGGAGGGTGGAGGTAGGGGTGGTTTATGTATGGTGGGGGTTGTGTGTGTGGGGGGTGGAGGGTGGAGGTAGGGGTGGTTTATGTATGGTGGGGGTTGTGTGTGTGGGGGGGGTGGGTGGAGGTAGGGGTGGTTTATGTATGGTGGGGGTTGTGTGTGTGGGGGTGGGTGGAGGGTGGAGGTAGGGGTGGTTTATGTATGGTGGGGGTTGTGTGTGTGGAGGGTGGAGGTAGGGGTGGTTTATGTATGATGGGGGTTGAGTGTGTGTGTGAGGGGGGTGGGTGGAGGATGGAGGTAGGGGGGGGGGGGTTGGGTCATGTATCACCTGGTTGCCTCATTCTCCTAATTCACCTGTCCGTGCTCAGGTGCTCTGTTTACGTCCACTGGAACAGGTGACTAATGCTACTCTCTCATAGGTCGTGGCTGGGTGTGTGTGTGTGTAAGTGTGTCTCTCTCTCTCTCTCTCTCTCTCTCTCTCTCTCTCTCTCTCTCAGGAAGGGGTAGAGGGGAGACAGAGGAGAGGTTGACGTTTTGGGCTCTGAATTTTTATTTCTGTTTGGATTTTTCTTATATATTTTTTTTTAATGTTCATTATTTTGTATTTATTTTTCTTGTTTTAGTTTCTCTTATTTTTCTCACTTTTCTCTTCTTCCTTCTACTGTTACTACTACTACAACTTTTATATCTCCTTCTCCGTCTCCTCCTTGTTTCCTCTTTTCTTCTCCCCCTCCAACTCTTTCTCTTCCTTCCCCTCCTTCTATTGCTACTTTTATTACTTTTGCTACCCTCCTCCTTCTTCTGCGCTTCTTCTTCTTCCTTTTCATCCTCTTCCTATTAATATTTTTCGACTAACCTTCCTCCTCTACTTCACCACCTCCTCTTCCTATTCCTCCTCCCCCTCCCTTTCTTCCTTCTCTTCCTCCTATTCCTCTTCCTCCTCCTCCCTCGTCGTTCCTCTTCCTTGTCCATCTCCTCCTCCTTTTCCTCCTCCTCCTCCTCCCTTTCTTCCTTCTCCTACTCCTCCTCCTCCATGTTCCTCCTCTATGTTTCTCCAGTCATAGAGTCATTTTCCGCCGGTCATGGAGTCTGTTGAACATGAAGTCATAGATAAAGTGAACAATATATCAATGTAGATCTCAATGTTCAAAGCATAATGTCTTAATTCAAGCGATCAACGTCGTTTGTTAATGTAGGTTCAACGTTCAGTATTATAGTTCAAAGATGAATGTGTTTATGTGATATATTATCCATGTTCAGTGTTTTAGACCAAGGGTTGATAATATAATTATCATCTTAATGGCCTGCTATAACAAACTCAGTAAATATAATCCATCACACTAAGTCTTCCAGGAAATTCTCTCTATCCTTGTGAGGAACTTAACAACTCACGATGTAGGAACTATTATAGGTTTTTGTGTTATCAGGCAGGTCTAATGAGTAGGTCGGGTGAGGTAGGTCGGGCTAGGTCGGGTTAGGTAGGTCGGATGAGTAGGTCGGGTTAGGTAGGTCGGGTTAGGTAGGTCGAATGAGTAGGTCGGGTTAGGTAGGTCGAATGAGTAGGTCGGGTTAGGTAGGTCGAATGAGTAGGTCGAGTTAGGTTAGGTCGAATGAGTAGCCAACCTCTTTGGCACCTTATTCTCCTCTAATTCCACCTTAGACGATTCCCTCTCTATCCCTCCTACCCCTGCACCTCCTACTGAACCTATGCACTTTCCTACAATCTCCACTTGCAGGGTTGCCGGTGTGTTATCCAGGTTGGATGTGAGTAAGGCGCATGGACCGGACGGAATACCCCCTCGTGTTCTGAGGGAGTGTGCTGAAGCCCTGGCCCCTGTGCTTGCTCGCCTCTTTCGCCTTTGCCTCAAAACCAAAACTTTTCCTTCTTCTTGGAAGCATGCCTTGGTTCAGCCCATCCCGAAGAAGGGTGACCATTCTAATCCCTCTAACTATCGCCCCATTGCCCTAACTTTATCCCTCTCTAAGATTTTCGAAACTATCTTGAACTCCCATTTTCTCCGTCACCTTGAACGCCTTTCTCTTTTGTCGGATCACCAGTATGGCTTTCGCCAGGCAAGATCTACTGGTGATCTGCTCTCCTATTGCACCCATCTTTGGTCATCCTCTCTTAGGGATTATGGGGAAACTTTTGTCGTGGCCCTCGACATCTCCAAAGCATTTGACAGGGTATGGCACAAGTCTTTGCTATCTAAACTTCCCTCTTTTGGTTTCTCTCCCCCACTTTGTTCTCTCATCTCTAGCTTCCTTGAGAATCGATCCATGGCAGTTGTTGTCGAGGGATCGATTTCTCGCTCTTTCTCTACCAATAGTGGCGTCCCACAGGGTTCTGTTCTTTCACCAACTCTCTTTCTTCTTTTTATCAATGATTTACTTCACACTACAACTAATTCTATCCATTCTTACGCCGATGATTCTACTCTTCACTCTTCCTCACATTTTCCCCTTCCTCCTAACTCTCAAACTAGATCTGTTTCTAGAACTGATATCATTACTTCTATCAACGCGGATCTGTGCAGCATCTCTGAATGGGGAGATACAAACTTGGTTAAGTTCAATAGTAACAAAACTCAATATTAACCAAATTACACTTTGTAAAGTAGACGATCTCCCACCAATTACATTTCAGGACGCTATCATCCCCCCAAATTCTGAAATAAATATGTTAGGCCTCACCATTTCCTCCAATATGTCCTGGAAATCACACATCCTTAGTATAACTAAAGCTGCCTCCCGAAAGTTGGGAATGCTGTACAGATGCCGCAGCTACTTCACTCCTGAGCAGTTGCTCCAAGTATATAAGGGATTCATTCGTCCTAACGGAGTACTGCTCTCATATCTGGGGTGGCTCTTCTTCTGTCCAACTGTTAGATAGGGTGGAATCAAAGGCATTTCGTCTTATTAACTCTCCTCCTTTAGTCGACAATCTCTCTCCCTTTCTCTTCGCCACAATGTTGCTTCACTCTCTCTCTTTTACAGGTACTTTAACGGGCAATGTTCAGGAGATTTGGCATCCTGTGTACCGCCGGCAAGGCCGTGGGTTCGTAACACACGTCTTGCCCGCGGTGCCCACCGTTTCTCTGTGGATGTCGGTCACACTATAATAACCCGTTATAGTACCTCCTTCTTTCCTCACACAGCCAAACTGTGGAATGCTCTGCCTTCTTCTGTGTTTCCATGCTCTTACAATCTGTCTCACTTTAAAAAGCTGGTTTTCCGGCATCTTCGTGGTGTAGATTAATACAGTATAACCTTTTTTTCTATATTTTCAATTTCTTTCCGTTCTTTTTTTTCGCCCCCCAGGCTCCGTTGTGGTCGTTTGACCTGTGCCCGGGTTGGCTAATTCCCGTAAAAAAAAAAAAAAAAAAAAAAATCGGGTTAGGTTAGGTCGAATGAGTAGGCCGAGTTAGGTAGGTCAAATGAGTAGGTTTGGTTAGCTTAGGTCGAATGAGTAGGCCGAGTTAGGTAGGTCGAATAAACAGGTCTAATACAATTTTTAGTCAAACAATCCGCTACAGTAAACAGATCGAACTATCCAACATTTATTTTCCACCTTCACAAAATCGCCTAACCTGACCTGACCTGACCTAACCTAACTTAAGCTAAAGTGATTAAGAATATATCAGTGGCAGCTTTAAACCAGAATAAAAGTAAACAAATAAATAAAAAAAATCTTCACGTGTAAAAAAATAAATCAACATTATCAGTCAGGTCAGGAAAGGAAGAGAGGCGTAGAGTTAGGGGAGATATGATAGAGGTGTTCAAGTGGGTGAGTGGGATTAACAAGGGTAAAATGGAAGATGTTCTGAAGCTCAGTAATAACGAAATAACTAGAACAAATGGCTTTAAATTAGATAAATTCCGATTCAGAAAGGATATAGGCAAGCACTGGTTTGGTAATAGAGTTGTGGATATGTGGAATAGGCTACCGAGTGCTATAGTAGGATCGGGGACGCTAGGGAGCTTCAAGACGAAGTTGGATAGGCACGTGGAAGTGCTGGGATGGGTGTGAAAGGGATCTGCCCTGTATGGGCCAGTCGGCCTCCTGCAGTATTCCACTTTCTTATGTTCTTATGATTAGACGAATTAAAAAAAAATACTTGAATATCTTCACATCGTTAGCATAAATTCCTGTTAAAAGTTTTATTACTTTTTCATTTTTTATAATATTTTTTTTATTCTTTTATTCACGAGTTAAGAGTATATACAGTAAGGAGATTAACCAATGAGAATTAATCTTCACAGCTTCAGCCAACGATAATATATATTTGTCCTAAGTCATAAATCATCAATTCTCTCTCCAAAAATAATTATTTCTGGTAATATCTCTATCATTTCATTATTCATTTTAATTCATTATCCACCTTCGTTCACCAGGTTGTTCCGTAGGCCTATATCACCTTCCCTCATTACCGACGATGACCTCTTGGCCTCCCCTGCACTGTTTCCCGGAGGTTATCTGTGTGACCCATACAAAAAGTTCACGCAGGTGTTGATGGGGTTCACTGCTCACCTTCACTACACTCCAGCCCCTACCACTACCCTACTTCAGACCCTTACCCCATCCAGACCCTTACCCCATCCAGACCCCTACCCCCCTCTCCAGACCCTCACCCCCTGTCTAGGCCCCCACCACCTTCTCCAGACCCCTACCACCTTCTCTAGACCCCTACCCACTGTCTAGACCCCTACCACCATCTCCAGTCCCCTCTATCCCCTTCCAGTGATTGTGTTAAAGTCATAACTTCTTGAATATACAGTGATTGTAATGAGAAGCTGACCGGGATTAATAATGTAAATACAACCGTGAAAGGCATAGTAGGTTTTAGTCCATTGAAGTCATAGTTTTTACGATTATATTTTAAAACCCTCCTAATTATAATAACTTTTAAGAGAGTATTATCAAAATTATTATAACGTGAAGGAACATCATATATTGTAATAGTGGTAATAATTTTTTGTCGTTACAGGTCAATGTGAGTCTGATCTAAGCTGCTACTGGGTATCTCATACAACACCAAGTAGTTAAGTAGGAGCTAATAATTATGTGGCTTTGCTCTATATTCCTCCTATTCTTCATATGGCTATCAACTGGCATTAAAATCCTGAAGGAAAAAAACTATTATTTTTTTTCTTATATTTTTATCTTCAGCCAAATGCCTCTGTTTTACACCATCTCCTGGACTCTTTAATCTCCTGGGTGGAGGCGGAGGCGAGGTCAAGGTGTGTGTGACCTGGAGGGTGAGGTGTGGGCAATCCTTCACACCTTGAGCTGACGGATGGGGGAGCTGTTGGCTTGTTTACGGACCTCGCCTTATTATCCTGCCGCTAATTCATTCCAATCAATATGCGTGTAAGATAATTGAATTTTGATTTGTTAATGAGTTTTGCTGGTTAGTCCGGGACGTGTTTATGTTAAATATTCCCTCCCTCCCCAACCTTCCTTCCTTCCCTCTCCCCTCTTCCCCCTCTTTCTTTTCTCTGTCTTATTATTTCTCTTTCTCTTTTCTTTATCTTGTTCACTGTCTGTCTGTCTCTCTGTCGTTGTTTCTCTCTCCTTGTCAACCACATCCTTCACCTTTCTCTTCCTCTCCTTTTTTCCCTTCCTCTCCCTTATCTAGTTTCATCACCCCCCCCCCCTCCCACTTCACCCACATCCTTCCTCCTTGTACGTTCACTAGGTTACGTCCTTCCCACTGCTAACTGTGTAGTATGATGTTGAGAGGAGAGGGGATGGAGGTAACTCTTTTCGCCTATTTTATTTACTTAATCTTTATCCCTTTTGTCTCTCTCTTCCCTAACCTTTATCCAGCCCTATCGTTCTTTCTTCTTTATCCATATTCCTTCTTTATCTTTAGTATTCATCTCGTTATGCTTACTTGTTTCTCAGCGTCTTGAAACTCATGTGTTTGTGTGTGTGTGTGTGTGTGTGTGTGTGTGTTTGTAAAGGTGTTGGGAAAAGGTTATTGGTTTTGCTATGCTCGCTCTCATTATCAAGCCTCATCCCCACCCCTGACCTGACTGCTTCTCGGGAATATTGAAACATATACGCTATGTTTTTTGAGAGGCAATAGATACAGGTTGTTCATCCTGCCAATATTTGTTTATTTTTTTCTCTCTCTCTCCCTACCTCTCCCCCTCTTTCTCTCCCCTCCCTCCCTCTCTCTCCCTACTTCTGTCCCCCTCCCTCGCCCCCCCCCCCCCGTTTGTGAGTGAGGAAGCAATGCATCAAGAGTTTCACCACTCTTCATAATATGGTTCAGCATATTTGGATAAAACGTATCAGGGAGGGAAAGCCAATCAACGAACGAGATGATTAGAAGGAAGGTTTTTATTGGTTAAAAAAAATTATTTTCTTGGACCTCTCGCAGTACAACATGGACACAGACGAACACAAACAAGTGGTGATGTAAAAAAATAAACGAAAAGAGAGAACCAGATAAGAGAGACAGAGAATGACAGGAAGGGGAGACAGAAAGCCCAAGAATAAAAACAGGAAACCCAAAGACAGTGAACAAATGAGAGAGAGAGAGAGAGAGAGAGAGAGAGAGAGAGAGAGAGAGAGAGAGAGAGAGAGAGCTAACGAAGAACGGCAGTAATTACCCAGATATCAATCGACTGTTCTCAAGACGTGTGTGTGCCCGAGGTTATACACAGCCTGCAGGGAACAATAGTTAAGGCGCTAATAACTGCCTTAAACACTCTTGTCATTACGGGTCTTATCTCTGAGGAGGAAGTTAAGAAACGAGGCAAAGATGAAGAAGACTGCCAAGAGATTAAGACGATGATAAAGATGATGTGGAAGGAGACAAAGAGAGAGATGAGTAAACAGGATAATAGTGGATTGATATATTGAGTTCTTGTTCTTGTTCTTCTTGTTCTTCTTCTTGTTCTTGTTCTTCTTGTTCTTGTTCTTCTTCTTCTTCTGTTGTTTATTGTTGGTATTGTTGTGTTATTGTTGTTGTTGTTTTGAATAGTTGAAGCCAAAAACGATAAGTAATTAACTGGATTAATTTGGATGTAACTATGAAATTGTCTTAATTGATATTTAAGTACGCTTATTTACGTCTCCTGTCATTGATATAAGAGATTTTAAATAATCACACTTAAGAAAGCCACTTAATCACACTTAAAGGCTTCATCAGTCCAAGTCGAGTTGTTTAGTAGTAATCGCACTTGGAATAATTAATCTTTTCATTCCAAGTGTCTTAAGTAATCGCACTTTAGGACATTATCCACAAAATCCACAGATCTTAAGTAATTGCACTTAACACTACATGTGGTCCAAGTGTTAAGTAATTGCACTTACGATCTCGACACTTAAATAATCCTCACTTAAGGGATAATTACACTTGAAAATCATTCTACTTAAGGTTTTAAGTCGTTAGGGATAAGGCACTCAAGTCATCATACTCAACACCTTAGTCATCGTTCTCACTGTCTTAAGTCATCATACTCAACACCTTAGTCATCGTTCTCACTGTCTTAAGTCATTATACTCAACACCTTAGTCATCGTTCTCAGTGTCTTAAGTCATTATACTCAACACCTCAGTCATCGTCCTCACTGTCTTAAGTCATCATACGCAACACCTCAGTCATCGTTCTCAGTGTCTTAAGTCATCATACCCAACACCTTAGTCATCGATCTCACTGTCTTAAGTCATCATACCCAACACCTTAGTCATCGTTCTCAGTGTCTTAAGTCATCATACGCAAACTCGTAATCGTAGTTTTTTTCCCCCGTAATCTAACCTGAGCTCATTTCATATCATTACACTTAGGTTTAATGGGTCGCAATTCAAATTGTTGTTCTGGCTGTGAGTCGCAGTAAAAAACGTTTGAAAAACATTGTATGAGAATATATTCGTCGCTGTCACTAATATTTACGTGTATTTATCCACATATATTCTTATCACCCAGACGTACGTGATAGCCAAAGTGGGAGGAGTGAAGGACAATGGTATATTATTATGTGGGGCTGGCAACAAGTCGATCTATTGTGTATTTAGAGAAGAAGAGGCGATATTTCATGACAAGTGTCGTGAGTGTGGGGAGTGTTATTGTGTGGGCAGTGTTGTGGGTGAAGAATTGATGTGAGGGAGTGTTGGTGTGCGGGAGGAAGGGTAAACGGGAAAAGGCATTACTTCACTGAGAGACTGGTGGTAACTTGGCATCAGTAGATAAGCATAAAATAATAAACATAAAATCCTTTAAACAAAGAAAACACAGATAAACACCGAAGATAAGAGAAGATAAGAAAAACAAAAGTAATAAGAGTAAAATATTCAAATTTGGGTAAGATAATAAGATAAGTGACTGCTGGACAGGACCATAAGACATGGTACCTTGTGTGGGGTCTAGTTAGGAGTTTATTTTTACAGCATAACATAGTGGTCCAGGTTCCAGGTCATAGTTATTTATTTTAGTTGAGTAAATTTTCTCGGGATATGAAGGATAAAAATGGTGTGTGTGTGTGTGTGTGTGTGTGTGTGTTATAATCTTAAAGCGTTCACGTATATGTAAAAGCTTGTAAACCCGGACCATTAAAACTCACCATCACCTCTTCTCTTATATCTCACCATCATTCCTTTTAGCTATCTTTTTTATCATTACTTCTTCATTCATACTTCAGTGGTGCACCAGTAACCCTTCACCAGTGAATAGTTCCTCCAGTCACCTCACCATCATTTCACCATAATATCACCATTCTCATCGTTACCTCACTGTGGCCTTCCCAAGAACTTCACCATCTCTTTTACTATCACCATCACCTCACCATTACTTCACCATAACACCAGGGTCCGTTGCTACCCACACGATGACGTCACCATCTGCAACGAGGACAATTTTTCTACTCCATGTCCGGTGCTTCTGGCTCGTGTGAGTAACCATAGTGTAGGTGTAGACAGCGGTGGTGAGAGTGCAATAGTGTAGGCCTCTCCCTTGTGGGTGAGAGTATGAAAGGCAGACACTCATAATATTTAAAGTGTTTACCATGGAAGCTGTGACCCCCCCCCTAGTTCGCCAGGCCACCGCCAGGGGGACATTGATCAACATTCCAGAAGTTGTATTTATGTTACATGTGGTATTTTTGCAGTTTTTCTTCAATAATTGATTTATTTTCGCAGTTCTTAACGTGATTTTAAACTCAAATAGCAGAGTTACCGTGTTTATAACTGTTTGGTATTCTTTTGTATGTGTTTTGGTATAGGTTCTTGCAAAATTTCTTCATGATTCACGACACTCATACACACGACAGTCAAACACGCACACACAAGTGTATCTTGAGTTAGTAGCCAAGATTGGCTGTAAAAGGGCCACACACAGCTTCAATACAATTGTAACTCTGTTATTGGAGTATAAATTCATACAAATCCTGAGAAAAACTACGAAAATATATGAATTATTAAAGAAAAACAACAAAACCACCTTCATAAAAGCCGACAGTAGACCGCTGGCGGTGGCCTGACGAACTACGTCTAGCACCGCCGGGACCAGTTCGAGGCTGGGCCCAGCCAGTTGCTTTTTTTTTTTAATGGGAATTAGCCCACCCGGGCACAGATCAAACGACCCACAACGGGGCCTGGGGGGGGGGGGGGGCGAAAAAAGAACATAAATAAATTTAAAATATAGAAGAAAAAGGTTATACTGTGTTAATGTACACCAGGAGGAGGGTTTCTGTTTACTGGGGTTGGCGTCTCTTGGTGCCGCAGTAGGTGATTGGTGCTTTGGTAGAGTTAGTTTGTCTAACTGTCTCTGTCCGTCTGTCTCTCAGTCTCTGTCTGTCTTTGTATCTCTGTTTGTCTGTCCGTCAGTCTGTCTCTGTCTGCCAGTCTATTTTTACAATGTCTGTCACTGTCTGTCTGTGTCTGTGTTTGTCTCGTTCTGTCTATCTGTCTGTCTCAGTCTCTCTGTCTTTCCACTATGTCGGTCTCTGGCTGTCTGTTCTGTCTCTCTGTCTGTCTGTCTGTCTGTTTTTTGTTGAAGGGAGTTGTTGAGTTAGGTTGTTTTTATTGAGAGGGTTGTCGCTGAGGTTGGGTATGGAGAATTGTCAGTATTTCTGTGCGGCTTTGTCTGGGGGGGGGGGGGGGCGGTGGTCGGGTATGTTGATTTATAGGATAGGATTCCTTAGGGAGGATTTGTAGACAGACAGACAAACAGAGACAGTTAGAAAAACAGACAGACGGACGGACACAGACAGACAGACATTAAACAGACAGACACACAGAAACAGACAGAAACCGTCAGACAAACGGACAAACACCGAAAGACACAGACAGAAAAAGACATACAGACAGACAAACAGACGAGCGAAGACAGACAGACAGTCAGAGGCAGACAGGGAGAGACAGACAATCTTGGCTAATAACTCAGATAAAGAAGGAATCGCCGTAAATAAGAAGGTCCGGTGCTCTTCTCAGGCTCGACCGCTGTCACCCAAACTGAAACAGACAACTGTCCCTTGACTCACCACGTAACCATAACGTATCTGATTGAGTTGTTAAGCAACAGGAACACTTTGGTAAAAGAAGAAATAATAACAACTTGTAGGAATCTCTCTGTCTGTCTGTTGGTCTCTGTCATGTCTGTCTGTGTCTCTGTCTGCGTGTCTCAGTCTCTGTCTGTCTTTATATCTCAATCTCTGTCTGTGTGTCTCTGTGTCCGTTTCTTTCTGTCTGCCTGTCTGTCTGTTTGTCGCAGACACAAGCAGACAACTGACAGACAGACAGACGGAGAAATAGAGGGACAGACAGAAACAGAGACGGCGACATAGACTAACATATAGACGAAAGAGACAGACAGACAGAAAAACAGAGGCAGAAAATCAGAAAGACAGACAGAGATCGATATTGTGAGACAGACTGGCACACAGAGACACAGATAGATGGGGGATGGGGGGATTCCACACCCTTCCCAGTCGGTGGGTCCTGATACCTTACCGTACACCACCCTACACCACCATACCCCATACTACACCACCCACTACACCCCCACTACACCACCATACCCCACACTACACCACCCACTACACCACCCTACACACACACTTCCCAGTCGGTGGGTCCTGATACCTTACCGTACACCACCCTACACCACCATACCCCATACTACACCACCCACTACACCCTCACTACACCACCATACCCCACACTACACCACCCTACACACACACTTCCCAGTCGGTGGGTCCTGATACCTTCTGTCGGCGCCTGACGGATTGTACCATTCTCCACTTCCTGGGAAGGATGTGGATTCCCTCTCCTCATCCCCCACTCCCCATCATCCCTCTCACCCCACCCACCCCTTCATCCTCTCACCCTTCCCAGTCGGTGGTTCTTGGTACCTTCTGTTGTTGGCTCTCTGATGGTACCATTCCCCAAAACCCAGGATGGGTGAGAGGATGATGGGTGTGGGTGGGTGGTTATAGTCGGGATGTCCTACACCCCCAATACACCACCCTACACCACCCTACCCAACACTACCCTATTTTATGACTTATTATTTGTGCTGTCTCAATTCTGATGTTGTTGACAAATGACCAGGAATTACAGTAATTATAAATATTCTAATTATATTAATCATTTAAGTTAAAAAAAAACACCAAAAGAATCGAACGACCCACCGCAACGCAACAAACCCAACGACCCACCGCAACGCAACGAACCCAACGACCCACGGCAACGCAACGAACCCAACGACCCACCGCAACGCAACGAACCCAACGACCCACCGCAACGCAACGACCCACTACACTTTTTTTTTCTTTTTTTTACTACACTACCCCTACACTAAAATTTTTTTTTTTTTTTTTTTTTTTTTTTAGTACACCACCCTCTCATCATCCCTCTCTTCCCACCCACCCCTTCATCCTCTCACCCTTCCCAGTCAGTGGTTCTTGGTACCTTCTGTTGTTGGCTGACGGATGGTACCATTCCCCACCTCCCAGGATGGGCGAGAGGATGATGGGTGTGGGTGGGGGGTTATAGACGGGATGTCCTACCCTACCTAACCTTACCTTACCTTACACCACCCCACACCACCCTACCCAACACTTCACCACCCTTCACCACGCACTGCACCACACCACCCAACACCTACCCGAGAGTTTAGTTAATAAGTGATGAACTGGCTTGGCCTTGCCTCGATCTGGGACTGGAGGAGCTAGATAGAGGTACTTACTTTGTCGTGTCACAGGCAGGGGAATTACTATCGACTTTTTGGAAGGTCTATTTATGTTACATTAGCTGTTTTTCCTGTTTTTCTTTAATAATTCATATATTTACGCAGTCAACCTCCAAAAGTAGACGTTTATTAACATAGAGATATAATGGGGCACTCCGTACAACATTCAAGCTATGTGGGCGTGTATGACTCTCGTGTGTGTGTGTGTGTGCGTGTATGACTGTCTTGTGCATATGACTGCCATGTATGTGTGTGTTTGACTATCTTGTGTATATGTCTGTTGGATTCTCAAGTCTTTGTCCACTCAATTCCCTCACCTAAACCTTCTCCATTACCACACCCATCATCCCCCACCCTCCACCCTCACCCCGCCAACCCCCATCCCCCACCCTCACTCCCCCCACCCTTACCCCCAAATGGTGAATTCATCTACTGTAAGTCACTCTTTTAAATTGGGGCATTAAAAAAACAAAAAAGCGTCAAAACAACAGAGACTCGACCGGCTCACTACCTACCATGTTGATTGCCCGCACAAGATGGACGAACAGACAGAATCTCATAAAAATAAAGTTCTTTTTTTTCGCCCCCCAGGCTCCGTTGTGGGTCGTTTGACCTGTGCCCGGGTTGGCTAATTCCCGTAGAAAAAAAACACACACAAGAGAGAGATAGAGGAGAACACAATATCAACTTAGTAAATCATCCTTCCATTTCATTTCCAGGAACAACTTCAGTTCTCCACGAGGTTCACCCGTGGACAGCCATCGTTATTGGAACATGGGGAAATGTCGTCCGGCAACTATTTTTGAAACCAAAAGAAAGAAAATTGATTTGGATGGACATAAAATGTATAAATCTGCAAAGGAACAATATTTGTTATACGATATACTCCATACAGAACAGCACATGCAGAATTGTATTGTTCTTTTTAAAAGCGGTCCATGTTTGTGTACGAAAAATGCCGCCAGCCTCTACTCGCCGTTTATATCCTCCAAATTCGCCTAACCATCATAAAAGGTAAGCCTTTAAGATAACTAATACAACTAATTTATGTGTAGAAATGTATTGAAATCAAATTGAACTAAAAAAAAGTCGTAAATGGTCTATTTGAAGAGTGGTGAGAACAGCTTCCTCTGGGATGGTGAATGACGTCCTTTATCAGAATTAATATCAACCCAATTTTCGTAATGAGCGCAATTAATAACAGTCCATCACTACCAAAATAATCATTTCCTTAGTATAATTATTTATTAGCCTAGATTTCATATTTTAATAGGTAACTAGTGCTAGGTACTTCCCAGGCATGTTTCATTTGTGCATCAGTTTAACCACAATTTGCTACTAATAAGATAAATTCAGTGACCTAAATTCATGTTTTATTTTATATTCCCTTAGTGACTCGATGTATTACAAAAAAGAACTACTTTACGACTTGTTTGGGCCAACAGTTGGAGTGGTGATATTAATTAACTTTGCCATTCACACTGGTAGAATCAAATGAAGATATATTGGCTTTGTATGTCCATGATTTCAACAAAAATGAATAAGTCCAACTAAAATAAATGGAATTGATGATATTATTATCTTTTTGGCCATCCAGCGAATTTAATGATTTTAAGTTGACCGATTTTTACAGACAGAGACTGAGAGACAGACGGACAGAGACAGTTAGACAAACTAACTCTACCAAAGCACCAATCACCTACTGCGGCACCAAGAGACGCCAACCCCAGTAAACAGAAACCCTCCTCGTGGTGTACATTAACACAGTATAACCTTTTTCTTCTATATTTTAAATTTATTTATGTTCCTTTTTCGCACCCCCCCCCCCCCCCCAGGCCCCGTTGTGGGTCGTTTGATCTGTGCCCGGGTGGGCTAATTCCCATTAAAAAAAAAAAAGCAACTGGCTGGGCCCAGCCTCGAACTGGTCCCGGCGGTGCTAGACGTAGTTCGTCAGGCCACCGCCAGGGTCTACTGTCGGCTTTTATGAAGGTGGTTTTGTTGTTTTTCTTTAATAATTCATATATTTTCGTAGTTTTTCTCAGGATTTGTATGAATTTATACTCAAATAGCAGAGTTACAATTGTATTGAAGCTGTGTGTGGCCCTTTTACAGCCAATCTTGGCTACTAACTCAAGATACACTTGTGTGTGCGTGTTTGACTGTCGTGTGTGTGAGTGTCGTGAATCATGAAGAAATTTTGCAAGAACCTATACCAAAACACATACAAAAGAATACCAAACAGTTATAAACAACAGCGCCACGGTAACTCTGCTATTTGAGTTTAAAATCACGTTAAGAACTGCGAAAATAAATCAATTATTGAAGAAAAACTGCAAAAATACCACATGTAACATAAATACAACTTCTGGAATGTTGATCAATGTCCCCCTGGCGGTGGCCTGGCGAACTAGGGGGGGGGGGGGGTCACAGCTTCCATGGTAAACACTTTAAATATTATGAGTGTCTGCCTTTCATACTCTCACCCACAATGGAGAGGCCTACCAAGTGCACTCTCACCACCGCTGTCTACACCTACACTATGGTTACTCACACGAGCCAGAAGCACCGGACATGGAGTAGAAAAATTGTCCTCGTTGCAGATGGTGACGTCAACGTGTGGGTAGCAACGGACCCTGGTGTTATGGTGAAGTAATGGTGAGGTGATGGTGATAGTAAAAGAGATGGTGAATAGATGGTGAAGTTCTTGGGAAGGCCACAGTGAGGTAACGATGAGAATGGTGATATTATGGTGAAATGATGGTGAGGTGACTGGAGGAACTATTCACTAGAGGACCGATGATGGTGAAGGGTTACTGGTGCACCACTGAAGTATGAATGAAGAAGTAATGATAAAAAAGATAGCTAAAAGGAATGATGGTGACGTAATGGTGAGAAGAGGTGATGGTGAGTTTTAATGGTGATGGTGAGCGTAATGGTCCGGGTTTACAAGCTTTTACATATACGTGAACGCTTTAAGATTATAACACACACACACACACACACACACACACTCCAGTTACATCTCACTCTCTGGTGAAGAGCTTGTTAGCGAAGACCCCCAAAAAATTACAACGCAAAAAACAGTCCACGAAATGAGTGAGTTAGCTCGTCCTTATACATGTTAAGTGCCACGCTGGGGAACTACCTAGACAGACAGAGAGACAGAGACAGACAAACGAAAGAGAGAGATACTGTAGATAGATAGAGAGATAGAGAGATAGATAGATAGATAGATTGGTAGTTAGGTAGATAAAGAGGGAGATTGAAAAAAAAGACAGACAGACAGACAGACAGACAGACAGACAGAGACAGACAGTTATACCAGCACACATTAATAATTGGTTGCTCTTCATGCTTTAGGCTGGCCGACCCTCGCTCCACCTGAGCGTGAATCTGTATAAGGTGTAGTAGCTGTCGCCAACACCTCAACCACACACGATGGAACCTCATTAACTAATTTTCTTCTTTGTAATTCTCCCTATATACATCACGTAAGGTAATTCTCCCTATATACATCACGTAAGGTAATTCTCCCTATATACATCACGTAAGGTAATTCTCCCTATATACATCACGTAAGGTAATTCTCCCTATATACATCACGTAAGGTAATTCTCCCTATATACATCACGTAAGGTAATTCTCCCTATATACATCACGTAAGGTAATTCTCCCTATATACATCACGTAAGGTAATTCTCCCTATATACATCACGTAAGGTAATTCTCCCTATATACATCACGTAAGGTAATTCTCCCTATATACATCACGTAAGGTAATTCTCCCTATATACATCACGTAAGGTAATTCTCCCTATATACATCACGTAAGGTAATTCTCCCTATATACATCACGTAAGGTAATTCTCCCTATATACATCACGTAAGGTAATTCTCCCTATATACATCACGTAAGGTAATTCTCCCTATATACATCACGTAAGGTAATTCTCCCTATATACATCACGTAAGGTAATTCTCCCTATATAAACCACGTAAGGTAATTCTCCCTATATACATAACGTAAGGTAATTCTCCCTATATACATCACGTAAAGTAATTCTCCCTATATAAACCACGTAAGGTAATTCTCCCTATATACACCACGTAAGGTAATTCTCCCTATATACATCACGTAAGGTAATTCTCCCTATATACATCACGTAAGGTAATTCTCCCTATATACATCACGTAAGGTAATTCTCCCTATATACATCACGTAAAGTAATTCTCCCTATATACATCACGTAAGGTAATTCTCCCTATATACATCACGTAAGGTAATTCTCCCTATATACATCACGTAAGGTAATTCTCCCTATATACATCACGTAAAGTAATTCTCCCTATATACATCACGTAAGGTAATTCTCCCTATATACATCACGTAAAGTAATTCTCCCTATATACATCACGTAAGGTAATTCTCCCTATATACATCACGTAAGGTAATTTATTGTTCCTTTACGAGTTAGCGTTTTAGTGGAAGACGGACACAAACATACGCATATTTAGTTTGATCAAGACAGACATAAAAACAGAGACAAACAGACAAATTCGTTCAAACTAACACACACACACACACACACACACACAGACACTAGCTCAAGATAAAGACAGAGCAGACAGACATCTCTATAGACAGAGTAATACACAGACAGACACACAACACTAAAGCCAGGTACACACGCAGACAGACACATGAACAGACAAACTAACAAACAGACAAACACTAGATCCTGACAGACATACAGACACAGAAGGTGCAGGTGGCCACAGCACACCATGTCTTTAAGTCTGAATTAATCTGCACTAAATTACATGTTGTTGCACACACACACTCCTTGTAGACTTCCGGCCAAGGAATTAAAATCTCTGATACTTGTTTTTCCCCTCTGCCTCTCCTCTGTCTTCCTCTTTGCCCTCTCCCTCTCTCCTACATCCTACCCCCTCCATCCTTTACATCCTTCTCACCCACCTCCCCCCCCCCCTTCCCTCATCACTTTTATCTCCTCTTCCCTTCATTTCCCCCCTCGCCTCTTCCTTCCTCCTCCCCCCTCTCCGGATCCCCCCTCACCCTCCTATATTTACAGCTGGTACAGTATTAGGTCAAAGATCAACAGGTGGGGGAGGCGTGACTTTTTTTTTTCGTTACCTACTCCACGCCAGAAGCGTTAATACAGTCATGTTGGGTTAAAGGTCAACAGGCGTTGACCTGCTCCACACCAGAAGCGGTCACCCGGCAGTGTTGGTACGGACAGACAGACAGAAAATTAATGAGTGATGTGACTGTTACTGGGGACAGAGACTGGGGAGGGGTATAAACACACATCTGTCAACACTTTCATCTTCAAATGACTTGGTCGAGAACTTCTTCAGGTGAGTCAAGATGATGGTGTTCAACTGAGGAACAAATATTGATGTGATAATTTATTCTTTTTTTATTTCTATTATATTTATTTGTCATTGTATTTTTTGTTTATGTTGCTGGTGTATTAATTTATTTTATCTAACCTACTCGTTTATTTGGGTATATTTTCGGTATATTTAATTATTTTATTATATTTAATTGACTTTAATTACATCCCTTAAAGGTGAGGCATCAACATTAATCCTATGAGAACGATGACATAACCCCGAGAGTACGACGACCTAGCCCCTAGAGTACGACGACCTAGCCCCTAGAGTACGACGACCTAGCCCCTAGAGTACGACGACCTAGCCCCTAGAGTACGACGACCTAGCCCCTAGAGTACCTATGATTTAACCCCTAGAGTACGATCATCATTAACTCGAATATGCTGGATAGCTTCAAACATAGGTTGGATGGATATAATTGAGCGATAGAGATTGGGTGCAAACGGGACTGCCCAGTATGGGCCACTAGGCCCACTGCAGTTTCCGCCATTCCTATTTTCTTATGACTTAACCCCTACATTACGACGACTTAACTCCTAAAGTACGACGACTTAGCCCCAAGAGTACGACGACTTAACCCCTAGAGTACGACGACTTTTAACCCCTAGAGTACGAGGACTTAACCCCCAGAGTACGACGACTTTTAACCCCTAGAGTACGACGACTTAACCCCCAGAGTACGACGACTTAACCCCCAGAGTACGACGACTTAACCCCTGAGTACGATGACTTAACCTCTAGAGTACGACGTCTTAGCCCCTAGAGTACGACGACCTAACCCCTAGAGTACGACGACTTAACTCCTAAAGTACGACGACTTAGCCCCAAGAGTACAACGACTTTTAACCCCTAGAGTACGACGACTTAACCCCCAGAGTACGACGACTTAACCCCCAGAGTACGACGACTTAACCCCTGAGTACGATGACTTAACCTCTAGAGTACGACGACTTAGCCCCTAGAGTACGACGACCTAACCCCTAGAGTACGACGACTTAACCCTTGAGTACGATGACTTAACCCCTGAGTACGATTACTTAACCCCTAGAGTACAATGAATTAACCCCCCCCCCCCTAGAGTACGACATATTCCCTTAAGTAAGATGACATTGTACTCGGGGTAAATCATCCTACTCAAGGAATTAAACGGAGAGAATAACAATAAATTTAGTTACGGTAGAGTCTCAGTGATACATCGACACCATTTTAACTACTATAAGAGTCAGACAGATACGTTTTAAAGCCCCGGTAGAAAAAAAAATTACCCGACTAACATTGGAGAATCGACTAAAATATTGTCGTAGATTAAGTGACTCGTCAGATACTTCATCAAGTCTCCATTAGGAAAATAATTAGTGATCTATTCATTCACCTCTATCTTCATAGTTTCTTTAAATTTTTCCTAAGTAATTAAATATCTCGCCCCAGATATACTCGTGATATATGACTATATACATTATTAGGGTAACATGGCTGTGTATATTATAATATACATAACTTAATAAACTAATTAAATTATAAACATTCCATACACACGAAGGCAAAATTCTTTTAAATACTACGAATTTCAAGGACATCTAAGCTTAAAATTACCACCTCCACCTTCCTCCCCCCTCACTCACCTCCTACACAAACAAACAAACACGACCGACAACAACTCCCTGCACAAACAAACAAATAGACACAGCCGACATCAACAAAAAACGCTCGACTCCCGCGGGGACTAAGAAAAAATAGTTTTCTTGGTGTTTTTGTCTATGAAACAAAACACGAGGACCGCTGGCCCCTGACGCCCGTAACTCTCTGCCTGTCACCCCGCCCACACCATGCCAGGGGCCACATGCGGGCGTGAGTGGGTGTATGGGTGGTCTGTCACCCCACCCACACCATGCTGGGGACCACATGCGGGCACGAATGGGTGGCCTGTTACCCCACCCATGCCATACTGGTGGCTACATGTGGGCGTGAGTGGGTGGGGTGAGGGAACCACATGTGGGTGTTTGAGTAGTTGTGTGGGTGGTCTGTCACCCAACGCACACCGTGTTGGGAGACACATGTGGACGCTTGAGGGTAACCTGTCACCACACCCACACCATTCTGAGAGCAACCTATGGGCGTAAATTATCATAAACTGTGTAAAGGAGTGACGGCGAAAGTGTGAGGAGTGTGGCGGGGGTAAGGTGTGTGCCCCCCCCCCCCCCCACACACACACAAACACACACAAATTAAAATGTAAAAAAGAGTCAGAAGAGGAGAAGTAAAAACAGGAACCCAGGCAGCGAGACACAGGCAGAACACCCCGGCATTAAGATGGTCAACCAACCTCACATTACACACCTCCCACATCACCCATCATGATGTGTTGGTCAGAGTGATGACTTTGGTGATGGGTGGTGGGGTGTGGTGATAGTGGGGTGTGGAAGAATGGGTGCGGTGATAGAAGGGGAGATAGGAGGGGTGTGGTAATAGTGTGGGGGGGAGAGGAGGGGTGTGGTGATGGTGGGGTGGGGAGGAGGGAAGAGGGGTGAAGTGATGGGGAAGGGAGGAGTGGTAGGGAAAAGAGGTAGAGTATTGAGGGTGGGGCCTTAGGTGTGGTGTGGTGTGGTGTGGTAATGGGAGGCGAATGAGATGGTGGAGAATGTGGGGGTAATGAAATGTGAATGGTGAAGGGATGGAGGAGATGGTGAATGAGGGTGGTGGTGATGGTGATGAATGGTGAGAGTAATGCTAGTGGTGTATGGTAGTTGTGGTGATGATATTAAGAGTTTTAGTTACTTGGTGATGGTGAGGATAATGGTGGCGGTAATGATGATGGTTCTCACGACACTTGGATAACGATGACACTACTGATGAATGGTGAAGATAATGAAGGCAGCCATACACCATAAAGAGGATGGTGACTGAATTCCCCAAACTCTCGATGTTGAAATGAGGAATTTATAAGGAGGAAGAGGAAGATGAGGAGGAAGAAGAGAAAGAGGAGGAGGAGGAGGATGAAAAGAAGAATAAGAAGATGGAAATAATAAGTAGTAGTGATAATGATGTAATGGATAATGACGGCTGAACTCTCCAAAAACTCATTATGATGGGTTGAGTGACGACGGAGAAAATGATAATGATGACGCCAGGGAAGGAGGATGATGATGAAGGTGATGGAAGCGGGTAATAAGAAAATGATACGTATAATCCCGCTAACGTCGAGGATGATGACGCAAATTGACAAAATCGACGAGATAAAAGGGGCGTATCATCTCTCTCATCTATTTACCCCTGTGAAGAAAATTTCCCCAGTTCGTCTCTTGACTTCAGTCGCCTGGTAAGTAATTGAACCCCCTAGTTAGAGGTTCAAAAGGTCACGATTCCCCCCCCCCCCAGCAATTATATGATCAACCTGTGGACTTCTGCCATTGTGGTGAACCCGCCTTAGGGAGTCGTATACTTTGCCTCCTCGTAGCGGTTCAGGAGACAACGTCGGTGGGTGGGGTGGGGTCGAATCGGGTCAGAGGTCACTTAGAAGAGCAAATAACAAGTATAGACGTGAGTTGCGCCTGTTAGGGAATATGGATGTGTCCTGGAGGCAGGTCTGATCCACGTGCCTAGGTCACACACACGTCACACTTACCCAGCTTCTTGTGCGGATGGAAGAATCAACAACACCGTTTTTCACGCTTCCTGGCGACACACAAACATCCACTCTAAGACCACATTCTCTCACACACATACTTATTCGACATAGCTTTCCCCTCAGATCACATGAAGATTAGGCACCCTAGTTTAATTCACTTGATTAAACACCCTAAATTAACTTAACCTAACCTAACCATAGTCTAAATTAAACTAACCTAATCTAACTTTACCTAATATAACCTAATCTAATCTCGCCTAACCTTACCTAACCTAACTTAGTCTAAAGTAAACTAAACTACCATAGCTCAGCGCCTCCAGGTACCGTTAAGGTGTTTAATCATCAGGTGAAATAAGATTGTGGTCTAGCCTTCACGTGATCCGTTTTCACCTGGTTGTAACTGGTGATCACAGAACCTTATTTATCTGACTCACTTAACGTTAAAACACACAGTTAATGGCCCTCAAATAGCTCCGAAATTACACCCAGATTGACTGTAACTTACCGAGTGTTCTCAGGCCACACGTAACGGGGAAACGGACACATCTGGCAAGTCTCAAGGGAATCCGGCCACTAGAGATCTTTCCTGCTCGAGACAATAAATTCATTCTCAACCTGGAGTCATAACCCACACCGCGAGAACCAGCTGCCTGACGCTGGTTATTGTCAAACTCTCATCAGGAGTCTAAAATACGAGGCTACGGAGCGTCTGGGAGTAACCTAGAAGAACAGGGGGAGTGTGAGGGCCAGAAGCAGGAGGAGTGTGAGGGCCAGATAGCAGGGGGGAGTGTGAGGGCCAGATAGCAGGGGGGGGGGGGGAGTGTGAGGGCCAGGTAGCAGGGGGAAGTGTGAGGGCCAGATAGCAAGGGGAAGTGTGAGGGCCAGATAGCAGGGGGAGATAAAAGAAGAGGCACCACTTCAGAATGGCCATTGGTCTAGGGGCTAAGGGCTCACCTGTGTCAAGTTTAGGTTGATAAACATTAACACATTCGTAAACGTGTAATTTTCTTCAGTCACTCAACATTTAATGAAGATTCAGGCTCTTGATACGTACCCGGATCTAGAGTGTTTGGATGTTGAGGTTCCACACCCGCCCAGGATCTACGCGCCCTGCATGTTACAGTTACACGCCCTGGCTACTACATTTACACGCCCTTCAAGAGGGGGGACGGGGAGGAGGAGGATGGGGAGAGGGGAGGAGGGGGATGGGTAGGAGGGGGGAGGAAGGAGGTGGCAGGCCAGGTGGGGAGAGTTTCTGTTCAAGGTGAAGAGTTATAGTGTTGTGGTGCTGTGATGGTGAGATATAACCTAACCCACTTTAACCTAACCTAATCCAACCTAACCTAATCCATCCTAACCTAATCTAACTAAACTTAAATCTAATCCACCTTAATCTAACATAATACAACCCAAACCACTTTACCCAACCTACCTTAACCAAACCTAACCTAACCTACCTTATCCAACTTAAAGCTAATACACTTTAACCTAACCTAAGTGAACGTAACGTAACCAGCCCAAACAACCCATCCTAACTTAACCCATATTTACCTAATTTAACCTAACCCAAACTAACCTAGTCAAGCCTAGCCTAACCTAACCCACCTTAACCTAATCATCCCTAACCTAAGTTACCGTAACCTATCTTAACCTATCTAAACCAAACTCAACCTAATCTAACCTACCCAAAAAACCTTACACAACCTATCCGCTTTAACCTATCCAAACCTAACCCACCGTAACTTTACCTAACCCATCTTGTAATAATTTCAGAACACCACACCTCTCAGATATTCTCCAGCCAAAAGGTATATTACACAGGCCAGATGGCAGTAATTAACCTCACAAACGAGAATGCAACACTGATTGATTCCCTTTGATATTGCAATTCCGCCTGGACCACCGTGTGCAACCTCACTCCCCCCAATGCATTTAGACTACACGTGATGCATCTTCACGGACGATCACCTCTTGTTCCTAGAAATAGTTACGTAACGTTTGCTGTGTACGTACTGTATATTGCAGCATCAATACAGCATCTCTCATAGTAACAGCATCTAGACAGCATATCTCATAGGAACAGCATCTAGACAGCATTTCTCATAGGAACAGCAGCTAGACAGCATTTCTCATAGGAACAGCAGCTAGACAACATCTCTAATAGTAACAGCATCTAGACAGCATCTCTCAGTAACAGCATCTAGGCAGCATCTCTCATAGTAACAGCATCTAGACAGCATCTCTCATAGTAACAGCATCTCATAGTAACAGCATCTCTCATAGTAACAGCATCTAGACAGCATCTCATAGTAACAGCATCTAGACAGCATCTCATAGTAACAGCAGCTAGACAACATCTCTCATAGTAACAGCATCTAGACAGCATCTCTCATAGTAACAGCATCTAGACAGCGTCTCTCATAGTAACAGCAGCTAGACAACATCTCTCATAGTAACAGCATCTAGACAGCATCTCTCATAGTAACAGCATCTAGACAGCATCTCTCATAGTAACAGCATCTAGACAGCATCTCTCATAGCAACAGCGTCTAGACAGCATCTCTCATAGTAACAGCATCTAGACAGCATCTCATAGGAACAACGGCTAGACAGCATTTCTCATAAAAACAGCAGCTAGACAGCATCTCTAATAGTAACAGCATCTAGACAGCATATCTCATAGGAACAGCAGCTAGACAGCATTTCTCATAGGAACAGCAGCTAGACAACATCTCTAATAGTAACAGCATCTCTCATAGTAACAGCATCTAGACAGCATCTCTCAGTAACAGCATCTAGACAGCATCTCTCATAGTAACAGCATCTCATAGTAACAGCATCTCTCATAGTAACAGCATCTAGACAGCATCTCATAGTAACAGCATCTAGACAGCATCTCATAGCAACAGCATCTAGACAGCATCTCTCATAGTAACAGCATCTAGGCAGCATCTCTCATAGTAACAGCATCTAGACAGCATCTCTCATAGTAACAGCATCTAGACAGCATCTCTCATAGTAACAGCATCTAGACAGCATCTCTCATAGTAACAGCATCTAGACAGCATCTCTCATAGTAACAGCATCTAGACAGCATCTCTCATAGTAACAGCATCTAGACTGCATCTCTCATAGTAACAGCATCTAGACAGCATCTCTCATAGTAACAGCATCTAGACAGCATCTCTCATAGTAACAGCATCTAGACAGCATCTCTCATAGTAACAGCATCTAGACAGCATCTCTCATAGTAACAGCATCTAGACAGCATCTCTCATAGTAACAGCATCTAGACAGCATCTCTCATAGTAACAGCATCTAGACAGCATCTCTCATAGTAACAGCATCTAGACAGCATCTCTCATAGTAACAGCATCTAGACAGCATCTCTCATAGTAACAGCATCTAGACAGCATCTCTCATAGTAACAGCATCTAGACAGCATCTCTCATAGTAACAGCATCTAGACAGCATCTCATAGTAACAGCATCTAGACAGCATCTCTCATAGTAACAGCATCTAGACAGCATCTCTCATAGTAACAGCATCTAGACAGCATCTCTCATAGTAACAGCATCTAGACAGCATCTCTCATAGTAACAGCATCTAGACAGCATCTCTCATAGTAACAGCATCTAGACAGCATCTCTCATAGTAACAGCATCTAGACAGCATCTCTCATAGTAACAGCATCTAGACAGCATCTCTCATAGTAACAGCATCTAGACAGCATCTCTCATAGTAACAGCATCTAGACAGCATCTCTCATAGTAACAGCATCTAGACAGCATCTCTCATAGTAACAGCATCTAGACAGCATCTCTCATAGTAACAGCATCTAGACAGCATCTCTCATAGTAACAGCATCTAGACAGTTAGTTTCCTGGATTAATGATGTTTTGTGATTATTATTTATGGTGTCTAAATTAAGAGCGTGAGTAATAACTGCTTGCTGCATAAGTTACAGCATCCGTACAGCACCTACACAGCTTTTCCATCCCCGAGCAGCGAGACAGTGAGGCAGCCTAAACATAACAGCTTTCTCCGGGAATTACAGCATCCGTATCAGGCTGTTAACTCTCCCTGACTCTCTTCCCTCCACAGCCACGCCCAATACAGCAAAATCAACACAGCTCAGGACACAAGGGTAGTGGAGCCGCAGAGCCGAGCCATATTGACATATCAGAGAGACAGATCCCAGGGAATGGGACAGGTGAATAAATTAATTGGAGGCAGCGGGGGAGGACGACACACACACACACACACACACACACACACACACCTGGTCAGGTATACCACCACCACGAGCACCACCACTACCACCAACAGTACAACTATCACCACCGATATCAAAATTTACAGGTATCACTACTATTGCTACCTACCATAAACCATGACTAACCACCATCACCTGTCTGCACTATCACCATCTATCACTCCCTATACGATCACTACCATCTACCACCACCACTTACCACAATCACCACCACCACCAATATTTACACAACCACCTACACCACTATTTGCCACCACCTAAAACCACACTACCACCACTACCAGTACCACCGATCATCATTACCAACACCACTTACCACCACAACCATTTGAGATATATATACCATAATCTCTCTCTCTCTCTCTCTCTCTCTCTCTCAACACCAGTGTCCCCTCCAACACGATGCAGTCTGAAATTCACGGGGCGGAGGAGGAGGAGGAGGAGGCGGCGGCGGAGGAGGAGGAGGAGAGGAGGAGGAGGAGGAGGGGGAAGAGGAAGAGGATGAGGAAGAGGAGAAGGATCAGGAGGAGGAAGAGGATCAGAAGGAGGAAGAGGATCAGGAGGAAAGGAGGTAGGAGGAGGAAAGGAGGAGAGGAGGAAAGGAGGAGAGGAGGAAAGGAGGAGGAGGAGGAAAGGAGGAGGAGAGGAGGAGGAAAGGAGGAGGAAAGGAGGAGGAGGAGGAGGAGGAAGAGAAGCAACAGAAGGACTAAAGGAGGAAGAAAGAGGAAGAGAAGAAACGAAAAGAGGATTAAAGGAAAGAGAAGGAGGAAGAAGAGAAGCAACAGAAGGACTAAAAGAGGGAGGAGGAAGAAGTGAAGAAACAAAAGGAGGGGGAGGAGGAGAATGAAAAAAGAAAACAAGAATTTAATATAGAAGAAAGATGATGAAAACAGAGAAGACAGATGAAGGAAGAGAAGAATAGGGAGGAGAAGGAGGAGGAGAAGAAGAAGAAACTTTAAGAAACAAAGGAGGGACAAGAAGCAAGGAGGAGGGAAATTAGGTAAACAATGAAGACGAAAAAGAAGAGATGGAGGAGGAGAATGAATACAGAAATAAGTAGGAGGAGGAAGGGTTTAGGGTGGAAGGAGAGGAAGGCAGAGGAGGGGGTGGAAGGTGTGTTGGAGGAAGAGGAGGAGAATGGGAGAAAAGCGTGAGAAGGAATAGGAGGAAGGGGAGAAGTGAAGAAGAGGAAGGAGTGAGGAGGAGGAGAAAGCAAGAGTGAGGTGGAGGAGGAGGAAGCAGGAGTGAGCAGGTGGAGGAGGAAGCAGGAGGAGTGAGGATGATGAAGTGAGGAGGACGAGGAAGAAGGGTAAGAAGAACAAGGACAATAAAAACAACAATAAAAGTAAGAAGAACAAGGAAAAGAACAACAAGAGCAGAAAAACAAGGACAAGAACAACAACAAGGACAAGAACAACAAGAGCAAGAAAAAAGGACAACAAGAACAAGAGTAAGAGAAACAAGAACAAGCAACAGGTGTTGGACGTGTGTGGTGTAAACACAGGAAGTGGAGAGACAAAAGTTTCTGGGGAGCGAACCTTGGACACATTGTTGTAGCGACGGCAAAACCACCACCACGCCAGACAGTCTCACTAAAACAGTTAGTCAGTCCCCGCCAGTCACTCTTTATCAGTCACTGTGCCACTTACTTCCCCAGTCACATCTCCTGGCCCTCATTCCCTCGTTTCTCTCCCATTCCCTACTCCTTCCTTTCTTTCTCACACATTTTGTCTCCTCCATTCCCTTTCTCTCCCTCCTCCCCTCTCCCTTTTTTGCTCTCCATTCTTACTTCTCTACAGTATTCTTATTTCCCAGTTTTTTCCTTTCCTCCCGCTTCTTTTCCTCTCTCTCCATTAACTCAAAACTTACACAAATACTTTACCAAGAATCGTTATAGATGCAGTAGAGGCCAAGTGTAATTTCGACGCCATCTTTTACTCGTATCTCAAGTCAGACAGTGAAGGTGCTCGTAAATATTTTTGTCCCTTAACTAGGAAATTAAAGTTCTAACATCCCTAGTTAAAGCAAATTAATTAACGTAAATCCCCAATTACAAGTTAATTACATTAATCTTCGGTTAAGTAAAATCAATTAACTTGAATCCATTGTTAAAGCAAATTAATTAACTTACATTTCAAGTTCAGGCAAATTAATGACCTTAAATCTCTAGTTAAAGGAAATTAATTAACGCAAGTGAACAGATCAATGATGATTTATTTCCCATCATACTTGTTGTTGCGGCAGAGGTGACGTAACTTGACAACATTTTACAGTCAGACAAATATCTCTTCCTCACACCCTCAGTTTCCATCTCTCATTGACTCATAACTTCCCCATCTATTAAGTTAAGATAAACTCCTCAACAATCGTGGCCGGTAGAGAACCTTAATAATCACTACAGTAATATTAACGGCAGGAAACACTGATAATTACATAATGAGACCTTGACAATTTTCTGCTGTGGCAAATTTTCGGGTCACCTGAAGATTAGACCTACCAGCTCCATTCGCCTGATAAGTGAATACCCTAACGTTACCTTGATAGAGGTAGGGTTAGGTTAGGTTAATCTTAAGGTTAATTATGCCGGAGGGGGGTGGGGAAACTACAGGTGATCCAAAATTTCAATCCCTTACCTTTATTGAGGAAGAGTGTCTGTTCCACCACTTCAAGAGTCTTGTGTTTAGTTTCTAAACCGATGTGTTCACTTCCAATTAATACTGTACCTCCACTAACCCCTTCACTACAAGACGCCACTTTTAGTATTTCATTTAGTTAACACCAGACGATTTTCTTCAACACAGAGTCCCCTGTACACAAGGGGTTAATACACTACCTCCATAAGACATAATGTTCACCACTTAAATGTTAATATTCACCGGCTCAAAAGTTCACTCGAGCAAAAAGGCTGCTTCCATGCCCCCTCAAGTCACTTAAACACTCGTAAATTTATCTGTATTCTTGTAAGCGTATTTTCCTTTGCACTATGATCAACCACACATAAGTTCTTCACTAGATTCATAAGTTCCGCCATCAACGTCAAGTAAAGATAAAAAAAAAAATCCGGTACTTCTCGTCCACAGGTCAAGCCAACAATGACGGACCAGACATCAGCTGAAGCAGGAATTGTTTACCCAGGATGGTCAACGATAAGGCTATACGTGCATAAAATAATATATGGCAATAGAATTCTCAAATTATATGTGATAAAAAGTTGAATATGTATAATCTGTATAATGTATATGTACAGTATATGACAAATTTATTCGAAATTGTCTTCTTGATAGATTTTTTTTTCAAGTAACTATTCTGGGCCGCCGTGTATCATTCTTCGTCCTAGGAAAAAAAACATACAAGCGCTTGCCGACACCACCCCAGACGCCGCTCCTTAACAAACAACTCTTCGCTATCTGTAACTGCTGGTTTGCAAATCGTTTTTAACAATTACACTGTTGGTATTATCGTTAATTATTACTACATGTGTTGAAACTAAATACTACTGTACAATATACATCATACATCAACCAGTTACAACGCCAACATTTTTAATAACAGTTACAATAAATAAATACATAAATATTCAAACGATACTGACTCACTCTTGCTCACTTTTATTCCTGACCCCCGCGCAACCTGGCCATCCGTCCACGGGCGCTACCTTTAATCCCCTAGTCCGTCCGTCCGTCCGTTATCTCTAACTATTTTCTGTTTCCCCTTCTTTATTCTTCTATTTAGTCTTCCTTCCTTTACTAATCCAAACATCAGTAAAAAAAAAAAGTAGGGTAAGAGAAAAAGTGGGGGGAGGAGGAGGAGGAGGAAGCTGTACGATAACTGCAATCCCATTCGGCAACAAGTTTACTACCATTGGATACAATATATAACTTATAATATAAACAACAAATGTATTTATAACATATATGTAGGAATAAAACATAAATTACAGGTCATTTTATAATTTTTGTCTGTTGTGTTCAGGACAGTGTTGGCAGATATTTTGTCTCAAACACGAACCGTAGGTGTGTACTTATTCTTGTGGCCCAATTGTACGTCCTCCGCCTGTCTCAAAGTGTGCCCGTCGTCTCCATCGCTAAATGTATACGTCAGTTAAGTGGTTCCCGAGGTCAATGTATTTTGTTAAGAGATAAATGTGATCTAAATTTACGTAAGGGATCACGTTAGTGTTGTGGGGGTCTATACATCAATTTAATTTATTTAGGAAAAGCGTATTTGTTTACAGTCAGTGGAAGACGTTGTTTACCTCAGGAGGAGACAGTCATTGGGAGAGGATGGAAGTGACTGTTCGGTTAAGTGAGGAACTGAGATAGACTGTACGAGACTGTTCACGAAGGCCCGGTTACTCCATCACAGTCTTAAACAGTAGTGCTGGCGAGTTATAAAGGTCAGACTGTTAACATGCACTAACTGATGATGGTGTCAGTTGCATGTATGGGGTTGTGGCGCCAGACACACGGTTGTGGCGCCAACAGGACCCGCCACCACACCCTGGGATACAGACCAGCAATATATATAAGTGGGGGAGCTGACGCACTAAGCGATCAGTTCACTTCCTGATGACGGCGAGGCAGGGAGGGAGACGGTGGTGAAGACCTGCTGACACCGCTGGCTGGAGCCGACGTCTTGCGGGAGAACCAAGACTAAAATGACAAACTTAGACAGACAGACAGACAGACGCATACACTCTGTCGTAGTGCATTATGATGATTTGTTTATCATAATTAATAAACTATCTCCACTGACCTCTTTACTACTGGACGCCATTTTTATTATTTTATTTGGCCAACACCAGACGACATTAGTCAACAGAGAGACAGCATCCATGGAGTTAATAGTAAAGAGAGGAGTTCATCTTGGTGTATACAATGCCACACACACACACACACACACACACGTCACCTCTCATTATTACTGTCACTCTTATCATACACAAGTGTCACTTTGATTATAAAATGAAGTGAATCAAATGTACAAACAACACGCCATGCCTAATTGTCCTTATTAGTTATCTGAGCTCTCTTATCAGTTCACCAATCAACACTACGTATTTAAGACCCCCCACCCCAAGAGAAATCCACCAATCATAACAAAAGACTTACCAGTTTCACCAATCATAACCCGGGATGTAAGACCCTTAGAGAGGTCCACCAATCAAATCTCTTGGGATTTTGAGCCGTAATAAAAAGGTTTACCAGCTTCACCAATCACAATTCAGAAAATACGAACAATGAATTACGAAGCTTTACCGTTCCGCCAATAAAAACACTGAATTTAGAGTCCAGACAACCAACCAAAACGCTGGATTTTAGAGCTCCGACTAGGGTTACTCACCGCCCCATCTCCTCTTAACAAGCAGTTAGGAGACATCAATTACGGGGTTAAACTGCCCTCGTAAAAAGCCTCGTCTTATCTTTATGGCGATCAACACGTGCACTGCATGGTGGTGTGTGTCTGTCTGCTGCGTGTGTGTGATCGTGGCGGTCCTCAGATGGTTGCCAGGTGGTGCAGTTTTACACAGGGAGTAGCTAATGTTAAGCAGGTGGTGGCTAACTTTACACGGGTGGTAACTAACGTGTACCTAACGCTAGTAGGCGGTAGCTAATGTTTAACGACTGCTAATGTTAGATTTGTGGTAGCTAACTTTAGACAGGTGGTAGCTAAATTTAGACAGGTGGTAGCTAATGTTAGACAGGTGGTAGCTAGCGTTAGACAGGTGGTAGCTAGCGTTAGACAGGTGATAACTACCGTTAGTCAGGTGATAGCTAACGATAGACATGTGGTAGCTAACGTTAGACAGGTAGCAGCTAACGTTAGACAGGTGGTAGTTAACGTTAGACAGGTGACGACTAACTTTAGACAGGGGGGTAACTAATGTGTGTCAGATGGCGGCTAACGCATTAGAGGTAGGAGAGAACATTAAACAACTAGTCGCTAGATGGCTCTGCTGTGTGGTAAGGTGGTGGTAAGAGGGAAACCAGATGGCGATACGTGTGTGTGTGTTAGTAGTAGTCCCTCCTAGATGGTTCTTAGATCTACAGATGGTACGCCAGGTGATGCAGCTGGAACCAAATGATACTTGAATAACCAAGCTGGCGATGCATAGTTTGGCTGAAGAGGCTGGTTGCAAGTACACGGTCTCACAGATGGCGGACTTTAAGAAACAAATGATGCAGGTGGAGTCAGATGGTGCAGGTGGAGCCAGATGGTACAAAAGCTGATGCGGGCGGCAGCAGGAGTGGGCCATCAACCTCATGGTGGATATCACGGGCACACACCAAGCCCAGAATGATATGGTATCCCCACTCACCAACCCGACACCTCAATATACCGTGACTAACAAGGCAGGGAGAGAGAGGAGGGGGAGGGAGAGGGGGGAGGGAGAGGGGGGAGGGAGAAAGGGCAGGTAGAGAAGGAAGGAGGAAAAGGAGGGAGAAATGGGAGTTAGAGGGCGAAGGAGAGAAAGAGAGAGAAAGGAGGGAGAAACGGTAAGTAGTGAAGGGAAGGAGGGGGAGAGTGGGAGGAGAAGAAGGGACTTAGAGAGACGAAAATGGAAGGGGAAGAAAGGTGAAGAAGGGAAATAGAGAAAGGGGGAGAGAGAAGGAAGAGGTAAGTCAAAGCTAGGGGACAGGGTTAAGGGAGACAGTAGAAAGGGGTAAACGAGAGAGAGAGAGAGAGAGAGAGAGAGAGAGAGAGAGAGAGAGAGAGAGAGAGAGAGAGATCACAACATACTCACATATAGACAAACAACCTCAACAGATACCTACCTGACACCACAGGGGGAATAAGACTGTCCCAATAAACACACTCAACCAACTAGACTGTCCCAATAAACACACTCAACCAACTAGACTGTCCCAATAAACACACTCAACCAACTAGACTGTCCCAATAAACACACTCAACCAACTAGACTGTCCCAATAAACACACTCAACCAACTAGACTGTCCCAATAAACACACTCAACCAACTAGACTGTCCCAATAAACACACTCAACCAACTAGACTGTCCCAATAAACACACTCAACCAACTAGACTGTCCCAATAAACACACTCAACCAACTAGACTGTCCCAATAAACACACTCAACCAATTAGACTGTCCCAATAAACACACTCAACCAACTAGACTGTAACAACACTTCAGACTGTACCCTCACACAGTCACATGAAGACAGTCTCAAAACAAATCCCTGAAAATTTGCCTCACTCAAGCCGAAGTTACAAACAGCGTTCATTACTCACCAAAAAAAGAAGAAAAACAGAGGTCACGGAGAGGTCACAAAAAGGAGGCCACAAGGAACCAGGGGTCAGCAGTGTGGACAATACCCAATACCCAACAGAAACCAATAACAAGTTAGAAGTCTTTAAAATATTGTGTTACAGGAAAAAGTTAAGGGTAAGTTATAGTCACACAGAAACAAATGAAGACGTATACAAGCTGGAACAAGGAGAGAATTACGTGATATTTATAGATAGGAGAAGAAGATACTATGGACCATAAGGAGACAGAATAAGGAATGTGAGGCACTTTGGTGATAAGGAGGTTGTGGTAGAGGTATTAAGGGGAAGAGAATGACTGGCCACAGGAGGAGAGGATTGGTAAAGACTGTCCAAGAGCGAATTAGATTGGAGGGCTGTGGTCGCCAACCCTCAGACATGATGATGATGATGATGATGACAAGATGATGATAACAACGACTGACTGATAAATACACAAGACAGCAGGGAAATAAAAACAAACTTACAAACGAACGCTGAAGGGAAGAAGAAAAAAAGAAATCTTATAATTATATAAATTAATCAAATATTTATATCGGCCATCAGTGTTACATAGTCAAGCACTTCAAGGATATTTCAGGTCGTTGTTAAGTAATTAGATGTTGTATTTTATTTATATTCTATGTAAATTAAGGTCAAAGGTCACCGTGTTATCGTACTCAAGAGCATAATACCAACCCTTTAACATGAAACTTTCCCCCCAAAACTATATTAATGTTTATAGTCATTACAACTTCGTCTCTATCACCACCAGGTAATAAAAACGAACTTAATTTTTTTTGTTTCAATAGCGATAAAGTTTGGTGATCAAAATATGTAATTTCCACATTTACCTCCTTAGCTGTCCAGGTAATTTAAATATTACCTCATTTGTATACATGGAGTCCAGTTTTGATAATTAAAATATATATCATTCATTTTACCTGTATAGTTACGATGATTATGACGATTAAACTAAAGAAGATATCTCTAAGTTGTTATTAAGTAGAGTCAAGTTAATCAATAGAGTAATATATAACTTAAAGTGACACAATTATGAGCAAAAACTAAAGTATTGTCAATAAAAAAATCACAAAGAATAAATGAAATATAACCTTACCAACACAACCATAAACACTGAAAATTATAACTATTATTTATTTAAGATTTTACGCTACTATAACACATAGGTAAACGTTCAGGAGTTTCTTGAGTCTCTGTGTTTGTCTGTCATCATAAGACCTATTGTAAGTTTTAGTTATACTTGGAAATAATAATAATAATAATAATAATAATAATGTATAGTGATAATAATGATAAAATTAATGATGTTTGGTTATGGTGACGAGGTAGAGTGACGTGTGGTGACGGGGAGGGGGCAAAAGGTGTGTGTGTGGGTGTGACGGCGTGACGTGACGGTGGGTGAGGGCGTGGTGGGTGGGCGGGAGACATTGTCGCTTCAAATAACACACACAAAAAAATATTGATGTGAAAAAGAAAACAATTTACCAACTGTATAGACCAAGCCATTTCTCTCTCTCTCTCTCTCTCTCTCTCTCTCTCTCTCTCTCTCTCTCTCTCTCTTATTAATCTTCTCAATCACCTAATTCCTCTTCTTGGTTCATCACTTCCCTCATTTACTCCTTGTTCATTTCCAAATACTAACTTTACCTTCCTTTTGCATAATTCCCTTCATTTATTCCTTCTTACTAATTCTAATTCATCATCAGTCTCCACTACCAGTTAATTTATTCATTCTTGCTATTCTATTCTACTTCATTCAGTTTTTGCTTTTCTAATTATTATCATATTTAGTTTTTACATCTTTTCATTTTTTTATTTATTGTTTTGTTTATTGTTTCTAAGTTAATTCCCCTTTCTTCTATTCTCTATCAATTTCTTCATTTTATTTTATTTCTTCTTTGTTATTCATTCATTCCTTAATATTCTTCTCTTCTGTACTACTTCCTTCATTCATTTCTATTTTTTATCAATTATTTTCTCTTCTATTCCTTATCCCTTTACTGTTTAATTCACCTTCCATTTTTCAGTAATTCCTCAAATCATTCCCACTGTTTCTGTATCTACGTTATTCACTCTTTCTTCCATTTTTCTTTCTCTCCATTGATTTGTTTTTTTTTCTCCTGTTCTAATTTATCAACATTATCCACTAATTTCCCTCCCCCCAAAAAAAATTATCCCCTCCTCTTCTTTATCTACGTCATTTATTCTTTCCCCCTATTTATTCTCTCTCTATCTATCTTTATTATCCCTTGCCTTCTTTCAATTATTCCTTCCCCGTTGTTTACAAGCGTGGGCCCCTACACAATCAGGTCCCTTGACTTGCCTGCCTCCCTTAACCCTTAATTAACCCTTCTGCCTAATTACCCTCCCCCTTGGGACACCCTACGACGTCCGGCCCTTCCGCTTCCTTTATCCCCCTTCCTCTGTCCCCTCGCTAACCACCTCCCTTGTCGCCTATCACCCCTCTCTTGGTGTTTCTTCCCCCATCTCCTCCCCCTTACTTATTCGACCCTCCTCTTCTTCTCCTCCTCCTCTTACTTATTCATTTCCTCCCTCTTCTCTTCTTCTTATGCTTCTCATCTTCGTCTTCTTCCTTCTCCTCCTCCTCCGTCTCTTCTACTCCACCTTATCCCTCACGCGACACCCCACATCACCTCACGCCCACTACCCCCTCACGCCCATTATCCTCTCACGCCCGCTACCCCCTCAGCTCTTGGTTTCCCCTCATTTTCCTCCCTCATCCACCCCCCTCCCCTCCCTCATGCATCACAACTCACCCCTCACTAACAACGTCCCCTGCCGTCCGTCCATCAACCCTCACGCCTTCACCCCCTCCCCCCTTGTCCATCACCCCTCACTCGCCCATCCCCCCCTCACACAACACCTCACGCGACCCACCCCTCAGATTTCCCCTTGTACTATACCTTCAATCCTACCCCTCATCTCTCACCTTAAGCCCTCACATCCCCCCTACACCTCACTCTTCACTCCGCCCCTCACTCCACCCCCTGCCCTCTAAATGTCCCTCATCTATCAAATCCCCCACCTTACCTCCCTCTACCTCATATTTTCTCCCTTCTCACCGCTCACACTCCCTCCTACCCCCTTCCTCACCCGTCACACTCCCTCCACCTCACAATGCCTCCCTCCTCACCCCTCATGCCCCCCCCCTCAATCTAGTACCCCCTGGAGACACACGTCCCCCCTTACAAACTGTCACACCAGTTAACGTAGCGACGCATAAAACCTGGAAATTCAGAGCTGTTTGTCACGGCCTTGTCACGCTCCCCTCCCTCCCTCCCTCCTTCCCCCCTTCCATTCTTCTCTCTTCCCTCTCTCGTGCATGTTCTACCCCGTGTAATAGTGTGTCCTTATGTGTACGCGCTACATGTATCCCCTGTTCTGGTTGTTGATGTCTATTTTTAATGTTGTATGTATCCTAACACTACACTCACCACAATCACTAGTATCTTCGCTACACCTACCACAACTATCAGTATCTCATCTACCCTCACAATAGTCACCAGTATCTTCGCTACACTTACCACAACTATACCAGTCTCAGTTACATTCACCACAATCAAGGGGAGTATAACTATCATCGCCCTCATAACGTCATAACTACCACTACTACCAGCCTCTCTACCCACCACTATCACAACCTATCACCCACACCATCACCACCACAACCAACTACCACACTACCAATCACTACCACCATTGACACTACTACCAATCACCCCACCACCACCACCAATAGACCCTACTACCACTACCATTCGTCCTTACCACCATCACTACTATCAATCATCCCCCACCACCACCACTACCACCATCAATACTACTATTAATCACCACCACCACCACCATCATCTTCACTACCCAAGCATTGCTATGTATTTGCATGTGTTACTCTCAACTTCCCTAGACTGGCACTCTCTCACCTGCCCAGATTGGCATTATCACTCTGCCTGACTATAACACTCATTGCCCGCACTCACACCTGTCTAGACTGGCACTCTCAGCTGTCTAGACTGGCACTCTCAGCTGTCTAGACTGGCACTCTCGCCTTTTCAGAGTGACCGTCTCACCTGTCCATACTGGCCCTCTTACCTGCCCAAACTGACACGCTGACCCGAGTTAGCTAACACTCTCACTTTATAGCTATCCCAAACAGATAGTCTAATTTGTCTCCATCACTACGGATTCATCGTTGTCTTTACATTTTGCACGATAAATCTCACCCCAAAGTATCAGTGAATAAAATACCATCACAAAATTACATCCACAATATAATACAGTGAGGTTATGCTTGACCAAGTTAGCTAATGTTAGTTAAAGTTAGCTAAAGCAAGGACAGATTAAGAGTTAAATAAGTTAAAGTTAGTTTAGGTTAAGTTAGACAGGTTGTTGGAGTTAATTAAGATAATGTAAATTACCTTTGATTAGGTTAGGTTAGGTTACGTTACGTACGTTAGGTTAGGTTAGATAGATTAACTTAAGTTTTGTTTAGGTAAAGCTCAGTAAAGACAGATTATCTTAGGTTAGGTTAGGTTAGGTTAGGAAAGGTAAGGTAAAGACACTTCAGCTTTAATTAGGTCATTTCAGATGTAACTGCTTCCATGGTCTGGTTGTAACGTCACTCCGGAAGCGAGTGTGACGTTTCTGCAATCCGTTTTCGGCACTCTGTAGGCACTGTTACCCGTCCTTTCATGTATTGCTTCACGGCACTTTACCGGCGCCCTATCTTGGCACTATCTCCCTCTCAATTTCTCCCTCTCTCACCCACTAGCACAGTTGCTCTCTCTCTCTCTCTCTCTCTCTCTCTCTCTCTCATTTCCCGATCATTCTCTCTTAGTTAGTTTCATTTTCTCCCTTTGAATGTTGAAATTATTAATCTTATCTCTCTTCTATCTCTCCCTCTCTTTCTCTAACTGTATCTTATTTTTTCTCTTAAACAATTATACTTTCTTTCACTCCTTTGCAATTTGTTTCTCTATCTTTGTTTTTCACTTTTTCTTTCAATCTCTTCAATAATTTCCTCCCTCTCCTCCCTTTTTACTTTTTGCATTGCTACCTCTCCCTCCTTCCACCCCCCCCCCTCCTTCTCTCTCTCTCTCTCTTTCTCTCTCTCGGATTGCTTTCATCATAAAAGTTATTTGCACTTTGTATGTTTGTTTGTTTGTCTACACCAAATGTTTCAATACATTCTGGTCATTCTGAAGACTCGCCTACCCTCACCTTATTTCACCTCAAGACATACACCCTAATGCTAACCTAACCTAACCTAACCTAACCTAACCTAACCTTACCTCATCTAACCTAACCTCCCAGGCATCATTAGTTTGCATAAGCATCAGGTGAAATTACCTGGGGGGGCTAATGTCCATGTGATTAGTCCTTTCGTGAGTTACTGAATGACTAATTGTAGGAAGAATTATTTTGTGTAAAACTGTCAGACGTGCGGCCAGCTGCACATAACCCAGCTGTTCCCAACTTTATTTATAAATTTAAACTTTCATCATTGATATATTATAAAAAATCAGAATATTACTAGGCTATATTGGTGTAATTATTATCGCCACAGGTAAAATAGATATTCCCTCACCAGTACGATATCTTGGCCTAGACTCTGTCAACCCAGGCATCGTCGACGACCACCTCACCATGAGCAACGCCTCTCAACTGTTATGTG
Organism: Homarus gammarus; assembly: GCA_958450375.1. Lineage (NCBI taxonomy): Eukaryota > Metazoa > Arthropoda > Malacostraca > Decapoda > Nephropidae > Homarus > Homarus gammarus. The sequence goes on along the minus strand of CAUDMG010001942.1, from coordinate 36,275 downwards.
AAGCTCTCTTAACGTCATGATATCTGAGGAACAGAGAAAATCATTAAATTAAAACCTCATGAAACTCGTTGTTTATTTACACCAGCCAACAATGACAACATCTGCAAGTGACAAACTCCGCCACTGTGGACGCGCTACCAAATTATGCCATAAATCCCAGAGAGCAGGGCAGTATAGGCTCTCTCACGCCCTGCCCCAAGAGACCATCTCCCCTGACCGTGATGCTGACAGCCACACACAACACCTCCAGGGGAAACTAACCCGTACTGTAGCCTGTCTGAAAGTCTATATTTACGTCTGTATAAAACTCATTCCAGAATACCAACCTCAGTAAGGTAATCTCGATCCTCTTGCTCCTTACTTTAAGATCCTATATTCCTTGCTCATGATACAGTTATCTATAACCTTATCAAGAGAAACTAGCTCCTATTGTCGCCTTTATTAAGGTCTTTATTTATGTTTGTAATAAATTCAATACAGTAAGCAACCGAGACAAGGCAATGCCGGCCCTGTTGAGCTCTTCCTTATTGATGAATTTAATCATAATACACAACCATGACCCCCGCAGGGAAAACTAGCCCATTATACAAGCCTTTTCCTGGTCCATTTTAACGTCTACGATAGATTCAGTGAACCTTATCAAGTAAAACTGATCTCTGTGTTAACTTATCGTAAAGACGGTTTTCCTACTCTAGGTACAATTTAGCCAACCCTGACAGCAACGAAAACTAACCCCTGTGGTAATGTGTTATAAGGAAGGTTTTATTACCTTAATTATTGATACTTTCGGAGCTACTTTACCATATAATTAGGAAAACTTATCTCTGTGTTGATGTATTGTAGAGACGGTTCTGTGAAATTAACCTAGAGGTACATTAAGAAGACTAATCCCTGTGCTGACATACTGTAAAGAACTAACTCCTATAATAAATTCAGAAATAAGATAATAAGGGCGACTAACTGACCCGTCCGTCCGCTAGAGTGTCATAGAGGCTGTTTTAGAGTAAAGAGCAAAATTTAATAACACTTTTGGCGGCAAATAAAAGTGAGCTCAGCGGTAACACCTCTTAAAGATCGTTTATACATTCAGTTCAGTATTCAGCAAAACATGGCAGGGTCGAACTCCCTAGGTGGAAATGCAGTCGAGATAAGTTGTTCGCTCTTCCGCCTCCTCCTCCTCTTTCCCTCTCCCCCCCCCCCCCCTCTGCTTCGTCCTCCTACGCCTCCTCTTCTTACTTCTCCTCTGCAACCCCTCTTTCCCCTCCTCCTTCTCTTACATTTCATCCAATGTTTCGTTCCCCTACTCCTCCTATTCTTTCCTTTCTTCTGCCACCCCTCTTCTCTTCCTCATCCTCACCCTCTAGTACAGGGGTTTTCAAACTATGGGTCCCGACCCTTCAGTGGGTCGCGAAATAAATAAATTGGGTCGCAAAATAAAAATGGGTCGCGAAAATAAGTAACAAAAAAAATAAAATGGGTCGCGAAAATAAATAAGAAAATAAAAATAAATGCACCATAATTTAGACCTGGTTATTGTAATGTACACTCCACAGTCTAGGAAGCGACTGCAAGGAGAGCATTTCCTGATTTTCTTTACCTCTCATGTCAGTGTTTGTCTTTGATTTACTCATTTCATATCATTACACTTAGGTTTAATGGGTCGCAATTCAAATTGTTGTTCTGGTTGTGGGTCGCAGTAAAAAAAGTTTGAAAAACACTGCTCTAGTACCCCTCCTCCCCCTACTCCTCCTCTTCCTGACGGTAATATAATTGAGAAAGGAGTTAGAATTAACAACTGGGCATCCACTCTACAAACTGAATTAGTTGCCATACTCACAGCTATTAAATTCATTGAAACCACTGTTACTGACAGTCTCATCATCACTGACTCTCTATCCTCACTACTTGCCCTTGGTACCCTCGACTCAGGTTGTCACGCTCTTGTCTCTGAAGCCAGACACAAATATGCGTGCCTTGTTGACCGGGGTGTCAGGGTCAAACTGTTGTGGATCCCCTCTCACATAGGCCTCATAAAACATGACAGAGTTGATGCCCTCGCCAAACTCGCGTCTAACAAAGGCACCGTTGAATACAATTTGGGTCTGTCAAAAAGAACCCTTAAAACTGTAATTAGGAAAGAACTTATTGATGAGTTTGACGCAAGTAGACAAGTGCAAACAGGCACTAGTCGATCCATAGGTTACCATGATGAGATGTATCAAGTGAAACATGTATATGGAGCAAGTAACAAGATCACTAGATTACAAGATGTTGTAACCGCTAGATTAAGGTTAGGATATAAGTACCTTTGGCAGTATGTTCCTCAAGTAGATGTAAACAAAACTAAATGTAAAGTGTGTGGCCATACATATGGCCACACACTTGAACACTACGTCCTCGACTGTGTGAAGATAGAACCTTTTAGGGACAGGTCCAAGCACACTGTGTGTGAAATGGCACAACACTTCATCTCTAATGGCAAGATAGCCGACATATTAAGATTGTATCCACTTTTTTGCACTTAGTAACTGTATCAATTCTCATGTACAGAACCAAATACGCAATGTGCTTGAATACCTCCCACGTAAATGTGAATAACAAAGTGTGAGGCCAGACATACTGCCTCACACGCCTGTTCTCACGCATTTGTGAATAAGTTACCCTTTATGTATAGAACTAAACAAATAATGTAAATGAAATACTGTGTAACTTTCAGTGCCATAATATCCTGACAACGGGGGTTAATTATTATGACCCTTTGTAAACCCTACTCTGTAATCCTTTTGCGCTACCGCTCACAGGATGAGTGTGGGGTGCACAATAAAGTAGCCGCTGCAAGCGGCAAAATCAAAAATCACCCCAACACACATCCCCAGAAAAAAAAATGGGAACAAAACAATTTAAAATATTAACTTCCTCTTGCCCACGCCTGCACACGTATATTTTTAATCATCGAGGTAAACTTGGGCCCAGTACTGTACTTTGTAGTAATGGAGACAGACTAGAAACACGCAAAATGTACAGCACTCGCCAATAGCACAAGTAAAACATCAACAAACACTGATGACATCTGGCGGTCGTTGACTCCCTTGCCGTCTCGCTGATCCACCTCGCGCTGCATGTAAGAAAACTGCGTGTTGTGGTGGGTGACTACATTGTTGAAATCAAGTTTTGGCAATTTATCATATTCCCGAAGTGTTTACATCATGATGAACCGTCCTAATCTAACATTAGATAAGAAGTACACCAGACTAATATACAGTAATCTACAACAATACAACCGGGAAGCGGTGTAACTGCCCCAGACACGATCATATCTCAACGTATTAACTTCATACGAGTAGTCACACCCAGTAGGTCGAGGGTTCGATTCCTTGCTGGTGAGGTCGTTGATTATATGTTCAAAGTCGGCGTGTTATATGGACTAAAAATGAAGTATATATCAAGATTTATCTTATCCACGTTTTCATTGTGGATTTACATGAAATATATATATATATATATACATGTATATATATATATATATATATATATATATATATATATATATATATATATATATATATATATATATATATATATATAAAATGTCTTTCTTACGAGTTTCATTAATTTTTCTTCTTTCTACAAATCTGTAATTAAACAATACTTGCAAGAACAATGAACACACAAAGGCCGTTTCCTCAGTCTGTACGAGAGTCAAGTTTTATTTTCTGTTTCTGGTCTGATTTTTGTATCTTTTTCCCATTTTTTTCGAAACCTATCGACTAAAAAAAATCACATGACGTCGAGGAAATAGCAGCAGGTGTAAAATTTATGTTAAAACAGACCTCATTTAAGAGTTGTTTGGCTGATGATAACACATATTCCTCGGACATACTGTACAGTAGGGTGTGTCAATTTAGGGGGTGAACTGGCTAAATTGAAAATCGAGTAATTTGGTAGCAATTTATTGTAGTCTTTAAGCATGCAAAACAATATTCTGGCATAAATTTTTTTTTATAATAAGTCCTACCTACATCAAATGGATTTTTAAATGTACATATTTGTGAATTTATAACATAACCAGCGTTTGCACACATGTTACTGTTTCAAGTTTCAAATTATTATATTTTATTATCCGTAGTCTATTTGAAAGTAACCAATGCCTTCATACTCTCTTTGCTTTGGTTTCTTGTCATCAGTAGTCTGCTTGCGATTTGTGCTTTGATGTAACCTTCTCGCCTCTCGTGGCTGTAAACATGGCCCGCTGCTTCTGTGACCATTTTCACACATCTCTCCACACTTTGAGTGTGGGAAGGCCACTTCGGCACCTGCATTGGAGTCTCTTTAAGGTTTCTCAATTCTTGGCTAGTTAGACTTGTTGTCAATGGTGGCTCTAAGACTTCCAAACTCAAGTCAACCAATTCTGACAATTTGGTGGCATTGACGTTTATTGGGGGAACTTTTCTTGAATGAAACGAACAGTCTCCCAACTGGTCGTCATCTATTAGCGTTCCTCTAATCTTTAGAATGACTTCTACAGCCTCGGTTCGGAGATTGGTACATTGACTGCAAAGCATTGCTTACAAAACTGCTTCTGATCGAGCATACCAAGCGGACCTTCTTGCCACAGGTAACACGATGTCCCTCACTACCTTCCTCTGTGTTCTTACTAGCTGCAATTGAAACAAAAGGTGATTGGGCCCATCCACCCACATAGGATTAAGTTTCACACTAAACCACTGGGGAAGATAAACTCCAATAATAAATTCAACAATTAACCTCAAATTCTTCAGCACTTTGCCCTTCAATTCGTGTTTGGAAATCCAAATCCTGCAGAAACGAAGAGCTGTAGTTAACCAACGGCTGTGACTGACAGGTCCAATCTCCAAGAGAGCCAATGACTGAGGCACTTCTCCTGATCTTATTGCTTGGGCAATACGATAAGCATAGGATTGATCTGTGCTGAGATCTTTGATGACTCCTTCAGACAACGCCGGAAGGGGAGGGCCAACTTCGACCTTTGGAAAGGTTGTATTTATTTCTAGTTGTGTTGCTTCATCCAGCATGATGCCAAGGGGACCTGACCAGTGTACAGTAGGGAGTGACAGTTTTGCAAAAGTTTTCAAAATCTAATTGCTTGGGTTGGATTATTTGTCTATCGGCCACGCTAATTCCGAATATGTTTGAGTTTTTTACATCATTGCATTAGAAGGTTTGTGGATACTTTTGGGTTTGGCATGAAAAACGCGAAAAAACTGTAAATAATAAAGGGACTGGCAATGTGGCACAACCTGTTAAAATCAAGTTATTGAATTGGATTATTCGACTACTGTGTACACTAGTTCATAATATGCTATTGTTTTACAACTCAATGCGCTACAAATTATGCCGATATTTTTGCTGCAAGTCACCACATACGTATATTTCGAAAACCAGGGCCCAATATTACCAACGGCGTGGATAGATTCCGTGGAATGAATTCAGGGCATTCCCGCTCATGGAACATTACCAAACTCCGTATATGTGCCAATGGCAGGCCAATGGCAATATTTACAGAGTTTGTTGAGGCTCCCTGGACGGGAATGCCCTGAATTTATTCCACGGAATCTATTCACGCCGTTGGTAATATTCGTCCCAGGACTGATCAACGAATTCAGCCCAAGTAGCTTGACTTGGACAGTTAAGGACAAAATCTCAGTCCGTACTTTTGAATAAAATATTGTTCAATAGGTGGTGATATTGAAGTGCTGAAAGTTGTTTTTTCTGTGTTGTTTTGCAGTTAGTTCAAAGGGCCGCCACCAAGATGGGTCGTCCTAAGATTAGCAACACTCAGCTGCGCCAGGGTAACGATAAGGTGTTCGGGGTTCGGATGCCTCTGCCATCTAACAAGTTGCCTCTGAACAAGGAAGTTGGAAGTGCCCTGGCTTATGAAGCAGAAAACGAGAGGTTAAGGAGAAGAACAAATGCTTTTGATTATATGGATGCCACCAACAAGGTGACTGAGAAGGTACTGGATGTGTATAGGAAGGCCACTGTCCCCACTATCTCTGAAATCAGGGTGAAAATGAGAGTCCACGACCTGTGGAGGATGCGGAGGGAGACGATGATGATGAAGGGAAATGGACAGAAACAGAAAAGGAAGAAAACGAAGAACGGGAAGCTGAAGATGAGCCGTTTATTTCCATAAGCCACTAGACATCTACGAGGCCCCACACCCTCCCACCCTGGGGCAGAAACCAGTAGTTCCCGGATGGTCGTTTAGTTCCTATGCGAAAGAAAAAGAGGAAGTGACCTCTGACCTTTGACAGTTAGTAATGGCGTCATCAAAATACGCTTTATGACCCAGTAATCGATCTGATAAACATTTTACTGAAACAGCTGGGTGATATACCTCGGTGTGGCTGTTCAAAACTAGTCTGCAAAAAGTAGGAGAAATATACATAAAAAATAAAGAAATCGTAAATCAATTATTATATGTCTTAGCTTCCAAAGACAGACAAATATATACTGACGTTGTTTTCATGAAGCATATAGACACAATCCGTTAAAAAAAGAGACACACTGTACTTGGGTTATAAAATTGTATTGATCTATACTTAAATCTGTTTCGCTTAATTCTACTAACAAACTTGGTGCGACTGTTGTGTAGCTACGTGGAGGTACGGTCAAACTGGTGTAGATCAATATACCCCAGCACGTGTAGTGGGGAGCATAAAAAAAGATGAAATGTTATGTGCTAGGGGAAGGAGGGGGGCACGTCACACGGGGAAGGGGAAGGGGAAGGGGGAGGGGGAGTGGGAGAGGGAGGGCGAGTGGGAGGGGGAGGGCGAGTGGACCGGATATTGCAAATTCCAAATTTCTCAAGAGAGATTTTTTGTGAATTCTTTCAGGAAGCACATAATGGCTTCCTTAATAAAAGCTCAAATAACTATCTTTTATAAAACCAAGAGGAGGAGGAAGAGAAAGCTGTGACACTGCTAGGAGCGACGGGTGGACCTGTACTGAGGTAAGTTGTTATACACATTATTTAATATACTCTATGACTCCATGAGCTGCCAGGCTCCAATATTACACCACCGCGTCTGATGACGTACATAACATATAACATTTGTGCATCATGATTTGAGAAGATCAATATCGTCGTACCTAATATGACTGATATGACACGTGTTTCTACAATCAACTCTCACAGTTTTACGAGTTATGATGAATCTAATGAACAATAACCAGACGATCTTCCGGGAGAGAGAAGAGAAAGTTTTACAACAACGTGTGAAATATTTTATCAATAAAAACCACACCTTCCAGAAATTATTTTAAATGCACATTTTTATGGCATTTTACAAAAACATTTCAATAAAGTAGATGCCTGTGTGTGTGTGTGTGTGTGTGTGTGTGTAAAATCCTTCTCTACCTGTTCTTCCTATCTCATTCCCTCAGTTCCTATTCTCTCTATAACTCTATCTATCTCACCTCTCCCTCCCCTCCCCTCCCCTCCCCGGGTGTGTATAAATTGCCGCACCTGTGCAAGGTGAGCATCAGCATCGCCCACTGAATCACTTTAGAGACTTATTTTGACATTAAGAGGTAATTTAAAGCACCTGGACTTTAAAAGCAGCATGATGTAGTGCCGCAATTAATGTCATGCTATTAAGGGAAACTCATTTAATGAATGCATTCAGGGTAATTTGTAGCCAGGTGGAACAGTTCATGCATCACCCTGCCTCTGGTTCACCTTCTGTTCCCTTCACTTCTTGTTCACGTTATCCTGGTGTTCATCTCTGTTCTTGTTCACGTTGTCTTGGTGTTCATCTCAGTTCTTGTTCACGTTGTCTTGGTGTTCGTCTGTGTTCTTGTTCACGTTATCCTGGTGTTCATCTCTGTTCATGTTCACGCTATCCTGGTGTTCATCTCTGTTCTTGTTCACGTTGTCTTGGTGTTCATCTCTGTTCTTGTTCACGTTGTCTTGGTGTTCATCTCTGTTCTTGTTCACGTTGTCTTGGTGTTCATCTCAGTTCTTGTTCACGTTGTCTTGGTGTTCATCTCTGTTCTTGTTCACGTTATCCTGGTGTTCATCTCTGATCTTGTTCACGTTATCCTGGTGTTCATCTCTTTTCTTGTTCACAAATTAATCTTATTCCTGTTCATCTTTATTCTTGTTCATATCTCTTAGTATCCATCTCTAGTCGCGTATATGTGTGTTTTGTTCACTTCTGTCCATATGTGCTCTTATCAGTACTTCTAATTGTTCATGTGTTCACTAGTATGATTGTTCTCTCATTTCAAGAAACCATATTTTTCCTCTGTTAATTAATATATAAACTACTACTAGCTCATTTGACAAACGGATAACACCTCTAATAACCAGCCCAAACCCCAGTGTATCTTAGTAAACATTGGACCATCTGTTTTCTTGCTTAATATTTCAGATTTTCTCTTTCATAAAATTATCGTCGCCTCGCAGAACAACAGGAAACATATTTATCAAATCATATCGCATTCGTTGGGAGTGGGGGGACGAGTGGGGAGTGAGGGGGACGAGTGGGGAGTGGGGGGGACGAATGGGGAGTGGGAGGGACGAATCGGGAGTGGGGGGAGGAGTGGGGAGTGGGGGGACGAATCGGGAGTGGGGGGACGAGTGGGAAGTGGGGGGGACGAATGGGGAGTGGGGGGACGAGTGGGGAGTGGGTGAGAGGATGCAACGCTCGTTTCCTATCAAGATTTGCAACAGTTTTTACCTCGGAGTAATGCCAGCCAGCCCTAAACCACACAGCATAAGCTAGGTGTTCTTTAAACTGGTCTATTGGTTCATGAGCTGTGAAACGTGAGTCCCTAAAGCAATATAATAAGGTTGTTATAATACTGTGCACTGGACCGGAACCTAACACAAAACACGTCTATGTGAACATAATAATAAATAATGGTTGTCCCCTTGTATTCGAGAAGATCGGACAACTCGCCAACTGCACTGGTTAACCATTACCCCAGAACACGATCCGCAAATCGATTAACATCTAGGGCTTAAAATTACTGCTGGGTAGACAGAGACAAATGGAGTAATGAAACTTGCCCATAGTTTTACCCTGCCCGGGGATCGAACCCTAGTCGACCTTAAACACTCCCATACACTCACTCACACACAAACACACTCACAAACTAACTCACAAACACTTTTTCACAATAACGCTCATTCACACATTCACAAACACGCACTTATTGACATGCACTAACATCAACCAACACACACACACACACACACAGCACCTAACATGGCCCAGGTGAGATATTTATTCATAGGCATTACAAAGAAAACAAATTCCCCCAAGCTTTTCCCCCGGCGTCTACGTCTCAGATGGTGGAAATTCATCCATGCACGCAGGGCCACCAATACCCGCCTAATGCTGGTGTGCCACTCACCAGGCTCATGGGCGTGGGGGGAAGGGGTGGCACTCCTGTAATATGCTCAAGTGGTTGGTGGTGATATGATGACGATGACGATGATGATGATGACGTTAGTGTGGTATTATCATGTGTGATTTCTGCTTTGTTTATTTGAGCCCAGAAGAAAATAATCGATGTGATATTCTCTCTCTCTCTCTCTCTCTCTCTCTCCTTTTCTCTTACTTTCTTTGATTTACGGTATATTTTCTTACTCGCTTTCTTAATTTTGTTTCAGTTTCATTCTTTCCCTCTTGTTTCTCACTTTCATTCATTCTCTCTTTCTTTAGCCCCTCTTCCTCACTGTGTGTGTGTGTGTCCCTCTCAATTCTCACCAATCGAAACATTGAATTTCTCACTATTTCTCTTTGTTTATCTGTATATCTCTCACTTTTCCTTCCTTTATCTATCTCTTTCAATTAACATCAATCAGCCCAAGCTTCCTAATTAGAGCCTAGGAACATTCTCTATGCAACCTGTCTCCTTTAACACCCGTCTAATGCAATATCTGCAACATGGTCCTTCCTCCTGGGGTTGCAACCTCTTATGCTATACAATATTGACATTAAGATGGTTGAGAGTGTAGACGAACAGGGGAACACACACACACACACACACACACACACACACACACACACAAAGGGCAACCATTATTGTTACGTGAGTAATATTACCATCACTACCACAACCAGCATTATCACTACTATTGTCATCTTCTCAACTATCATCATTCCTTCCCTCTTCCTCCTCCTGCCTCCATATTTTAATAATTATCGTCTCAATTATTATTATTATCATCATTATTTTTATTATTATTATTATTACCGTATTATTATTATTATTATTATTATTATTATTATTATTTTTATTATTATTATTATTACCGTATTATTATTATTATTATTATTATTATTATTATTATTATTATTATTATTAACAATACAACATGTGGCTGCAACAACAGTAGAAATTAGAAATAAGATAAAAAGTTGTATTAAATTAACAATTAAAACACAAACAAGAACCACAGGTACAAGTCGATCAGTTTTTATCATGAGAGAGAGAGAGAGAGAGAGAGAGAGAGAGAGAGAGAGAGAGAGTCCCTGGCTCACTGTTACGTTATGACAAAGTTGTTGGTAAATATATGGTATGGAAATTGTGTTGATACTCTCTCTCTCTCTCTCTCTCTCTCTCTCTCTCTCTCTCTCTCACACACACACACCAACCACAAACAAACAACACATCACAAACAAACAAGCAAGCAACAACACAACACAAACAATAATGACACCACAAAAAACATCATTCTAAAAAACAAACAATAAAACAAAAAAACAAACAAACAATAAAACAAAAAAACAAACATACAAAAACAATCAAACAAACATAAAAACAATAAAAAAAACAGACCCTCTTCAACAAACCACCACCACCAAGGACTTCACTAACCTACCACCTCCACCACCACCTCCTACAACACTATTTATAATCCCAAAACTTCCCAAAGGTCACTCCTGCCTCGGTGACCTTTGGGGGTTAACACTGCCCACTGGTCTAGATCTGGCGAGAAAACTGCCCCCACCCAAAGGTCACTTGTTGGGTGTCACAAAGCGCCTGCTGGGTGATTTAGGTGAGTCTTCCCCCGCCCTCCCCCATCCCCCCTCTCCAACCCAGGGTCACAGTGTGTAAGGTTAAGGCGTTTGAATTTTAATTTAGTTGATGATGATATAATGCAGAGGAGGAGGAGGAGGAGGAGAAGAAGAACAAGAACAAGAAGAAGGCTAGATTACGTTAGGTTACGTTAGGTTAGGTTAGGCTAGATTAGGTTAAGTTAGGTTAGGTCTGGTCAGGTTACATTATGCATGAAGGTATTCATTTATATGTATATTTATGATCTACAGGATCGTTTATGGCCAGTCAAAGGCTTCTAGAAAAGACAAATACATAGAAGTTATCACTAATGGCCAATTATCCCTATTTAGTGTAACATACAGTATATATTAGGTGGAGTTCCGCTTTTATTTGTTTGTTTTCGTATTATTTAAGTCATTTATTTGTTAACATTTAGCTTAGAATAAGTAAATATTATACAAAACAAAACATTGAAAAAGTCACAAGTGAATTTGTAACATATAATCAAGTCGAGATAATATTACCAATACCACGTGCTGGTCAAGCTCCGAAAGAGTTGTCCGGGGGTCTAGCTAACCTCTGGTCGGGGCTTGACCAGCACGAAAAAAAAAAAAAAAATTTTTACTAAACGTGATTTTGGCAACCTGTGGTGTAATAGTCAGCATACTCGCCTTGCAAGCGAGTGGACCCCTGTTCGATTCCCGGACGGAGTGAAACTATGAGCATTTTTTTTTTACGACATTTGGCTTTCTATTTACCAGTAAATGGGAACCTGGATGTTAATCGATTTGCGGATCTTATTCTGGAATAATGGTTAGCCAGTGCAGTTGCCGAGTTGTCCGGTCTTCTCGGACTATTCATTGAAACTGGGTCATACAACTCGTTAACTTAGGGTGTGGTTGTGGTGTTGGCGACAGATTCTAACACCTTAAACAAATTCACGCCTAGGTTGCTCTAGAGCCGGCCATCCTCGTACACAAAGGGCAACCATTATTGTTACGTGTGTAATATTACCATCACTACCACAACCAGCATTATCACTACTATTGTCATCTTCTCAACTATCATCATTCCTTCCCTCTTCCTCCTCCTGCCTCCATATTTTTATAATTATCGTCTCAATTATTATTATTATCATCATTATTATTATTATTATAAATACCGTATTATTATTATTATCATTATTAACAATACAACATGTGGCTGGAACAACAGTAGAAATTAGAAATAAGATAAAAAGTTGCATTAAATTAACAATTAAAACACAAACAAGAACCACAGGTACAAGTCGATCAGTTTTTTATCATGAGAGAGAGAGAGAGAGAGAGAGAGAGAGAGAGAGAGAGAGAGAGAGTCCCTGGCTCACTGTTACGTTATGACAAAGTTGTTGATAAGTAAATGGTATGGAAATTGTGTTGATACTCTCTATATTGGGTAGTAATCTAGACTCAAAAAACTCCATATAAATACAGGCTAGAGGAGCAGAAAGACAATTACCCATGCTCATCCCAAATATTTGCATGTAGAACTTCCCATGGTAGAGATATGTTGATGATGTTCTTTGTCTTTGGCCTAGAAACAGTGACCCTTTGGAATTTTTAGACAAGCTTAATGATTTTGTCCCTCGTATCACGTTCAAAATTGAAAGAGAAATAAATGAATCCCTTCCATTTCTTGATATGCTTATCATGAGAAATGGCCAAAACTATAAATTTAAGGTATATAGAAAGCCCACACAGGTTGATAGTTTCACTCACTTTTTATCGAATCACTTTAAGTCTACCAAAATGTCAGTTTTTTCTGCTATGTTCTTAAGATGTCTGCGTATTTGTGACTCTGAATTTATTGACGATGAATTGAAACACATTCGTTCTATTGCACAGAAACTCGGGTACCCTTCTGTGTTTGTTGATCGTTGTTTTAAAAGGGCTAAAAAATCCTTTCATTCCTCTCAAACCAGACAAGTTCCTACACTTAAGAATATTTTTACTCTGCCCTATCGTAATGAATTTGTCCCGTTAGTTCGGTCCCTCAAGCTTCTAAATATTAATGTTGTTTTCAAGTATGACTCAACCATTACCAATATGTTAATAAGGAATAGCCCAAGTTTGAATGTAAATGGAAGTGTTTATTGTATTCCATGTAGCAAATGTAATTGTAATTATGTAGGTCAGACAGGAAAAACTCTGCAGCTCAGAATCAAACAACATAAGTATAATATCAAAACTGCATCTGAAAGCAGTGCCTTGTTCGTTCATGTTAGGAATAATAATCACCCCATTGCTTGGGAAAAAAGCTTAGAAGTATTCAAATCATCTTGTGTCACAGAAAGACTTCCGGTTGAAGCTAGTTTGATTAAGGAATTAAAATCAATAAACCTTAGTGATGGTCAGTTCAAAACTGATAATATGTTACATAAATTTATTTGTCAGTGGCCCAAGGTTAAAAATGCTTTGAAAACCTTTGATCTAGATGTATGATAGTTATTTTGTGGGTCCCTTTTTTCTGACCTGACCTGGTTAGTCACGTCACCACCCTTCTCTTAAGCTCCTCTACGTGTGTGTTGGTGTGTGGGTTAGTGGATGTCATCATTATGACCTGACCTCATGTTTTTAGGTCACCCTGTATATTTTAGCCTCTCTCTGTCCATGTAATCCAGTTGCCTCTGAAGATGTCTTGAATAAAGACGAAAGCTAAGGTACTCCGTTGTTTCCATTTTCCCGTGTGATTTTATCAAGATATATATATATATATATATATATATATATATATATATATATATATATAATATATATATATATATATATATATATATATATACACTCACACTGTATATGAATAATTTCCGAAAGTACCGGACGTAAATGAAGTGAAGCAAGATGCGTCTTTGTAAACACCGAGCCGACCTCCTGAAAGCTTCATAATACAATTGTTTTTACCTTTGAAGATCCAGAAAGCATTACGGGAGGTATTACTTTGTCACCCCGTGCTATAAAAGGCGGTGTTCTCCTGGGGAGATTGACTTTATTAAAGGTAACAGTTACGAGAGATAAAAAGTACGTGTCCTCATAACAATAACACTGGGAAGTCACAATATTAGTTAAGTTACGAGACACTATTCAGTGAAAATATGGTTTAGTGGCGCTTAAAAACCTTAGTCGTTGAAGCACAGTAATAACAGTATAACAATAACGTTAAGTTGCTGAGCGGATTACCTGTACGTGCTGCTACAACTATCGATAAAAGTTACATTTGTTGAGTTATGTCACCAGCTCCTCCGTCTGTCTACCAATTAATACAAGTGACACTGTACACACCGGGACAGCTATCAACCTTGATATTATAATAAACGAGTATCCTTCCAGGGATTACTACTTTCTTCCGAGCCAATCCTTTTACCCAATCACTCACAACTACAATGGTAATCTCGAGTCGGGCAGCAGTTCGATACGACATTCAGACTCTCTCTCTCTCTCTGACACATACACACAGGCACCACAGGTTAATGTTTTGATTCTAGTCACTATTACACGTTCATTACCAGCTAGGGGTAACTTTATCAAAGGCCAACCTGACAACTAACACAGCTGTTCCATCAAGGTGCTCACTACTGGTACAGCCGCTGTGTTATAGTAAATAGAATCCTTCACCTGTGTCGCATATCACACGCTGCCGCTACTCCCGCCGCCAGTCTCTCTCCCCCACACACCAGGCACAGTTTATTATATACCTGAGAGACTCACGATATTTCACTTGCCCATCGGAATGACCTGTCAGGAATTTACCCCCAGCTATTGTGCAGGAAACTCTACCATTATCCAGCGTGTCTTAAAGATGAAATGCCTTCGACTCAAACCGTGTACATCCTTAGTCATCAACAACATTCAATTCTCTCGATGGTATAAGAGGCTGCCATGTTAGATCATATGCAACTGTTTGTAAGATCTCGATCAACTAAATTGTTCACAGTCTGTAAACATGGCAAAGGAGAAACAAATAAATTCAAACCGTGAAAATAATACATGAACCACAAAGTTTTCAAACCTCGTGGCCAGCAGTGAATATCAACCCACCCTCTCACGCCCCTCCACACTTTACTCCAGTGTAAACAACCATAAAACAGCATCCTCCTAAAAAAGACAACACCCGGGGCATAAACACCCAAGATTTGAAAATACCGAACCTCCCACTTTGCTGCGGCTCGAAAATATGACCCAATTTCAGTCAAGGTGGGACGCGCGGGGCCTCACTCTCGGCGACACCCGCTTGATCTACAGCACAATTATGAAGCGCCCGCCCGCCACGCTGATCTATGCCCAGGGATTGCTGCGTCCGGCCTCTTGCCACTAGTTATTGGCCTCACCTCCCCATATATACTGGGGGGAAGAGAAGAATTTTGTGAGGTAAGTTAAAGAGGGAAATGTTGTTAAGGTACAGGTAAGGGAAAGGCCAAAGTTGTGAAGAAGATACGGTGAGTAGTGAAGGGGTGTCGGAGGGACAGTAGACCCAGGAGAATGTTATATGGATGAACGTACAATAACCTACACCAATTATACACTCTACAATGATGCGTGTATCTCGTTGTTGTTGCGTGTTATGTATCCTGTATCAATCGGTCCCTTTCCTGTGTCCTGGTGGAGATATGTGTCCCCGTGATTGTGTCGTGTATAAAGTGAGTTAAGTGCTTGAGGCCGTTATGTATCGAGGAAAAATCTCGTCCGAGTGTTGATTGGATGTAATTATTTGATTGTGTTTCATGATTCACTAAATGCTTGTTTGGAGTCGCACCTATATATATATGTAGGTGCGCGTGATCTAGGTATATGCTGATAACCACCAGGAAAGAAGAAAACACGAAGTTCCCAAGCGCTTTCGTGCAATTCACATCTTCAGGGGTGAGTACAGACTAGATAGAGTAATGCAAAACAAGATGAATATATACAGAAATTGTGTAAGTGTAATAGCATCTCTCTCTCTTTCTGTATATATATATGTAATATTCAGAAATTTCAGAGTAATTTCGAATGCCCCGCCATTAGCGATACTGAGCGTTCAAGGTCGTCTGAGGGAAGAGAGCGCTCCCCGCACATAGTGGGAGATTGTGGAACTAGGCCTATATGATATTAAATGTAATTTACCGGATTAATAATGATGCGATTCATGAAGTTAAGGGACTATTATTGAATTTGAAATTATTATAGATCGTTTAGCAGTCTGAAT
>CAUDMG010001942.1:0-15000 GCA_958450375.1 Homarus gammarus | reverse complement strand
GACTATGTTACTGCTGTTCATTTTACACTTGGAGCACCACTACTACAATTATATGTTAATATTACTTAAGCAATATAAAACAAAATCTGTCCTGAAAGGTATATCACCTTTTATTATTGGAGATGAAAGATATTTTCTCAGTTACGAGAAACTTCACCTCCTTGAGCGTCAGTCTGAGATGTTTACAAGTCACTGTTCTTCTTCAACTATAAGTCTCTTGGTGATAATTTATCCTCTGTTATGTGCTCTATTCAAAATGTTCCAAGTTTTTACAAACTGGAGTCGAGTACAAGAGATTTTGTTTTGTTTCTTCTGAGCGAGAAAACACACACATAACGTTATGACGTCATCAGCAGCTTGCTTCATTGCACAGTCTGACGTCATCAGCCAGGCTTGCTCTCATTGGTCACAAGTTCTTGACGTCATCAGCCAGGCTTGCTCTCATTGGTCGGAAGTTCTTGGCGAAAAACTTATAAGTTGGTTCATTATTGGAAATATTAATTAATCTTTAAAGAATTAAAATCAGGTTATTAGGGAAAGTATGCACCTGTGCCCGCAAAAACAAAACCCAAACCCAAACTGTCAACTACATGTTGGTTATGTGCATGTTTCATAAGATGAGGAATAATTGTTTAATATTCTGTATGTACTGTATATGCCTTCACTGACTTACTCTTTATAATAGCTCATCTTCTATTCTTTCTTAATTATGATTCATAAAACTATAAGCATAGCAACTATTCAAAAGTTATGGAACGAATAGTTACATATTTTTTTTTGTACGAATTAAAGAGTTAAATCAAAATTCCTAAGTACCGACATAACACAGCGAGGATGTTTCTATATAAATGAATTTAAAGCTAATACTCTACGATAAACAAATTTGTTATATTCAAGCAATAAAAATAAATGATAATTCAACTAGGAATGTATCAGATCTTTCAGCTGTTTTTAATTTTGATTACAAACTAAAACAATAGTGGTGATTCATGTCGATAAGTTAAAAAACAACACAAAAGAGATTATTAATAACAAAATCATTGAATACACTTAACTGTATAGTACTTATTTTCCGTAATAATCTGATATTAAGCTGTACAGAATAATTAATATTTCCAATAATGAACCAACTTATAAGTTTTCGACAAGAACTTGTGACCAATGGGAATAGGCGAGGCTGATGACGTCAAGAACTTGTGACCAATGGGAATAGGCGAGGCTGATGACGTCGACGTCGACGTGTGTGTGTGTGTGGGTGTTTCTCGGTTAGAAAAAAAATACAATCTCGTGTACTTGAACCATTAAAAAAACAAAAAAATATTAATATTTGAAACCGTTGACATTACTGAAGATAAGTTGTCACCGAACGACTTAGTTGTTGAAGATTAGTAAAAAGGATAAAATTTCCTTTTGAACTTCTCTGACTGACACTTCACAAGGTGTTGTTTCTCAACGCTGAAACAACTCCCATCATCTATAAAATATACACAAGGTAAAAGATACGTTTTCGGGAAAGAACTTTTTTTGGTATAATAAACTAGGACTAATAATGGTGATAATAGGGTATTTATGATCGAACAGTAGTTGGGGCTGAAACTGAAAATTTACCGACTGGGGAACAAAATTCACCTTTTTGTCAGTTGCATACATTTTGAGACCTGTTTCTGGGTAAATTGAGGTCACTGATTTCAAATATGGCACCGGTTTTTTTCTATCGGGTCTAGTTTTGTTGCGGTGAGTTACCTACCATTTACTACTATATATAGTTTGACTACCATATACTACTGCTAAAAATCTAAACCAGCACACAGAGAGGAATTACCAAACACGTAGAATTAATTTTTAATTACTTTTATTTACCTTGACAAGCATATTTTGGATTCATCAGTTGCTTTTGTGAACTATGCCAGATTTATTCAGGCACAAACTTGCGTTTAATGGACTGTCTTGAATATCGCCTCTCAGTGCAGTCTCGCTGAATGCTCCAGCAATAGTCCGCCATCATGTGAATGTCCCAGCGACCTTGATAACTGTCTTCCATGACTTTGATATCCTGGTGAAAGCGTTCACCTTGCTCATCACTCACGTCCCCCAAGTTTGCCGGAAACAGTTCAAGATGACTGTTCAGGAAATGCATCTTAATGCTCATGTTGCAACCTAACACATGGAAACTTTCCATCAAAGATTCAACGAGCTTTTTATAGTCCCCTGATTTCCTGTTTCCAAGAAAGTTCCTTACAACAGAAACGAATGCTCCCCATGCATTTCTCTCAACATCAGTCATGGATTGAGTGAAGGCTTGGTCTTTAATCAGCGTCCTAATTTGAGGGCCGTCGAAAATACCTGCTTTGAGTTTTTCTAGCGTTAAACCAGGGAACACTTCACACAGACACTTAAAACAGTCACTGTCAGTATCGAGCGCCTTGACAAACTGTTTCATAAGGCCCAGATTGATGTGAAGGGGCCGGAAAACAAATTTTTCACGTTCCACTAGGGGTTCATAAATGATGTTCTTTTCCCCAACATTGAGGCTTTCCCTAACTGGCCATTCCTTCTGAATCCAGTGTCTGTCTTTGGCTCTGCTGTCCCAGAAATTTTGTATACCCACCTTGCTGTCCTAGCAAAAAATTGACCATTTTTAGATCAACACAGATGATCCATTTGTGTTCTTCATATTTGAGTGGCTCCAAAACCGTTTTGATGTGTTCATATTTTTCTTTCAGGTGTACTGAGTGTCCTATGGGTATTGCGCCAAAGATGTTGCCTATATGTAATAAAACACACTTCAGACTCCGCTTAGAGCTATCTATAAAGAGGCGCCACTCTTTCGGATCATAACCTGGAGCTCCCATCGCGGTGACTATTCCAGAAATATCACAACAGTAGACGAAGTCAAATTTAGAATCAAAGAACTGTAAGAGGTTCTTTTCTCTGTTGCGAAAGAATGTTACCTTTGTGTCTATTTTCAGCAAGTTTTTATCTTTTAACCGTGAAGCCAACAATTCTGACAGCTTTTTAGACAGACCCAGATCTCGAACTAAGTCATTGAGTTCTGCTTGGCTAAATGTTTGCGGTTCTGTTGATATGCCTGCAAAATCTGAGTCACTATTTCTGTTAGTTGACTCCTCTGTGACCTCAGTGTCATATTCACTGTCAGATTCAACGGAAGCAAGTTGAGTGAAGATAGGCTTTGGAACATCATCTGAATGGGGCACAGGCCTGATTGATGAATCTAGACTAGGGTATGTGATAAGATGACGAGTTTTACCAGTGAAACCAGCAACACGAGTCATGCAAAAGTAACAGTCTGTGACATGGTCCCGTGGCTCACGCCATATCATCGGAATACCGAATGTTATTTTGTCTTTTCCTTTAGTCCATTGACGCAAGTTTTCTTGGCAGGAATGACATACCTTATGCGGTGCCCATGGTTTGTCTTGATCTCCAAGTTTCACTTTAAAGTAGGAAAAGTAAGCTCTCTTCACAAATTCACTAATGTTCCTTCTTTGCTTTGGAGCTGTGAATGCACCACAAATATAGCAGAATGAATCCGGGCACGTCACACATTTCCTTCTACTTGCTATAGAGGCCATGTTTCCTTTGATTGAAGTCAACACTGTTTACAGAATGATCACACCTGGAAAAGAAATAAAATAATTGTTTTAATGAAATAAAATAATAATGCACACACTAATGCACACACAAATCTATATTTGACGCACTGATGTAATTAAGAATTATATTTGATGAATGTAAACTAATATGCTTATTACCTCCCTTTACTATTTTCAGAATCTGTGACCTGATATGTAAATTGCCGCGTAGCATCAAAACTAGACCTGATCTGCACAAACGAATGCCATTTTCAGAATCTGTGACCTCAAATCTACCAGAATCAAGTGTCAGAACTCACGCAACCGAAAGTGTGTTCCCCAGTGATATATCTTTTTACACGAGTCCTCTATATCAAGGTTGAAGATGACCTCTCCTTAATAGTGAACACCCAAGTAGAGTGGACCCACTAACAGGTGATGGAACAGTGTGGCGGGTCCCGGTACGTACAGCAGTAGTCAAAGTAATATCCTGGAAATATTTGAAATACATCTCTCATGTTCACGTTTTCGATCATAATTATTGCTCATTCAGCAAAAAAAGGTAATTACGTAGAGGAAATTTAATATTGTGTACGCAAATTTAGTTTTGATGGCGTGTTCTTGTGTGTGTGCCTGTGGACGTGTGCGCATGTGTACTTGTATGCCTACAGATGTATGAATACACACATTCTAGTGTGTCCGGAATATTCATTTTCATGTTGTTGTTTTTTTCCTGGAGGATGTGATGATGTTTTCGTGTGATTGAAACACCTTGTTTTGTGAATCAAGAGATGAAAGGCCCACATTAAGCTGCACTACCAGCCTCGTGTTGTGGATATCCAAAAAAGCAGTCCGTCTGCTCAACATTACTATCTGGAAAACAACAACAACAACAACAATAACGGCGCTATCGAATGACTGACATAGAGAAACACAAGAGATTCCTGACTCAGGGTCAGTGTTGCTTTGTAATATGAATACGTGTCTCCCTACGGCTGTGTGCCGTAGGGAGACCACACCCTACCGCTGTGTGGTTATCGAGTTTGTTTGTGTTAGCGCGAAATAGTGAAACAGATTAGTCCCAAAGTTAAAGACGGACAAAGACAGTAATATCATTACTGTTATTATTACTATTAGTATAGTTATTATTATTATTATCATTATCATTATCATTATCATTATTGCTGTCGTTTTTTTTATTGACGTTTTCGTTGTTATTATTATTATTATTATTATTATTATTATTATTATTATTATCTGCTAGTTCATTCCACTGCCGAAAGTTGGAGGCACTAATCAAGACAATGCGAGACGGTCACTCGCACAGTGTAAGATGTACGATTTCCTTCAGGTTTTCGATGATTGCCCTGCCTGGCACTCTCCCTCGGTCCTGTTTCAGTCTCCTTCATCAGCGCTCACATGACAAGTGGTACAGTAGGTGTTGGTATTTCCTCAAAGTAAGGAAAGGTGAGAGATGGTATGAAATAACACACACACACACATACACATACACAGGTTACAAGCGTGTAGGGTGTCAGTAGCCAGACGGATAAAGTGTCCTGACCCTCGACAGAAGAGAGTAATTGGCTTCCTGTACACCTGGGTAGACAGAGGCAAATGGCGTATATAAACTTGCCCATAGTTTCACCCTGCCGGGGATCGAACCCGGGGCCACCCGTAACATGCTTATACATCATGCAGGTATAGACTGTGCATATACCGTCTATTATTATTATTATTATTATTATTATTATTATTATTATTAGTAGTAGTAGTAGTAGTAGTAGTAGTAGTTGTAGGGCAAATGGTTTCAGTCTTAATAAACAAGAATTTACAGATGCCATTGCTCTAAGGAACGGTCTGCCAGTAGAAGGTTTGCCCTCCCAATGCGTGCGTGGCTCTTCCTATGATGGCGATCACGCCATGGTGTGCAAGAAGGGGGGCTTCATATGCATGAGGCATGACGAGGTAAGGGATCTCACAGCAAATATGTTGAAGGAAATCTGCCGGGACGTCATGGTAGAACCGACCCTCCTTCCATTGGATGGCGAGATCTTCCAACAGAGGACTTCAAACACATCTAACGAAGCCCGTGTGGACGTCAGCGCTCGAGGATTCTAGACGCGGGGACAGCGAGCTTTCTTCGACATCAGGATTTTTGATCCCATGGCCGCATGTCACCGTAACCTAGCTCTCGATGCTGCACATAGGAGGAACGAGAACGACAAGAGAAGGGCATACGGGAAGAGAATTCAAAACGTTGATCAAGGCAGCTTCACTCCTCTAGTGTTCACAACCTCTGGTGGGATGGGACCAGTGCAAGATGTTTCTACGCCAGACTCGCCGAGTGGATCTCCGAACAGAAGCAGCAGCCCAGAAGTTATGTTACAGCCTGGATGAGGTGTCGACTGCCCTTCTCTCTCCTTCGGTCGGCTTTGCCTTGCCTCAGGGGAACGAGAGCTTCTGCCTCAACTCCGACAACTGCTGCAGATATTGACTATGAGGCTACAGTCACTGAATGCCGCATAGATCTGCGGCTCAACTAATTTAACACAGATAGGATAGCTACTTATGTATTAGGATATTTAATATTAAGGTAATTAAATGGTGGCGAAGGTGTGGCTATTGGGGGAGGCTGGAGGCCACTTTAAAAAAAAAAAGTAGTAGTAGTAGTAGTAGTAGTAGTAGTAGTAGTAGTAGTAGTAGTAGTATCATCATCGTCATCATCACAAGCAAAGTAATCCTTAACTGAATACCAAGAGTTAGGTTAGGATAGGTTAGGTTAGGTTACTACTATTCGACCCACCACTCTAAGGATTGCTAACCACGGCCCACCACTCTGAGGGTTGGCGACCACGACCCACCACTCTGAGGGTTGGCGACCACGGCCCACATCTCCAAACGTTTTAGGCCTGTCTTTACCAATCCTCCCTGCTATTGCATCTCTTCATGGACCACAGCTTTCAATTTAATTCATCTATCCTCGTCTCTACACTCCCCCTGACTCTCCTACCATCGATCTTGGCCATTAATATCTGTTTTCCCACCACGTCATCCCTAATTATATGACCAAAGTATCTGATTTTCTGTTTCACTCAACTTTCCAGTATTTCTCTCTTTGTTCTTTGCTACTTTGTTCTTGTCTTATCTGTATAACTTATCTTTAACACTGCCGCCACAGAGGTCCTTAACCCCCCTTTCTTCATCTCTGTGTCCAGCTGCTCTAAAACTCATTCGATTTTATCTCTCATTTTTATTCCCATTTCCTCAAGTTTCTCCTTCATTAAAATCAACATCTGTTTAGCTCACAATCTAACCCCAAGAGACTCTGTTACAGTAGACAAAATATTCGTCAAATTCGGTAATGTTACGAAAAAACCGGATTTCGGATTTTTTTTTACATACGATTCCGGTTTTATGTATAAAAATTTTTCGAGAGGGTTACCATTATCTTCCCTCAACCATAGGATTTGATAACATTTATCAAAACGTAAAGCTGTCACTAATATCACAGCGTAATAGATAGATGGTCATTACTGTCTCAAGTTTGTGTAATAATCTATAAACCACTGGGTAATTTAAGAGATATTTGGGTGTTACTCAAGAGAAAATTATTACTGCAAATACCCCCCCCCCCCCCAAAAAAAAAGAAAATTACGGAAATTATTATTACAAAACCACGATTACATTTCTACATCTGGTGAGTGTAACATGTAGTCACCCATTTATCATATAATTTGTATGTTCAGTTCATGTTCCTTCTTCTTTCAATAATGAAAGCTTTTGTTAAACGACCCACCCACCCTATGTCTTTGTATGTAATAAGTCATTTTTGTCCAATGTATATTTTCAGCCTTCGGGCTGCAAAACTTTCAATAAACCGTTAATTATTATTATTATTATTATTATTATTATTATTTTATCAATAATACCAACGAAACCCCTACAAAAAGAAACCCTCCGCTCTCAAAAACCAACATTAACAGACTATAATGAATACTTTACCCAACGACACACCGGAGCACCTCAGGAACCCAGTGTTCACCGCCAGGGAGCCTTACCTGTGGAGAAAACACACAACTTAGAAAACGAAGGAATAATGGAGATAACAGGAGAAGATTATCGTGGATACAGTGAAAGTTATTGCTTGGTAATGTCGTTGGTCTTATCCCGTGTCTTATACGGCTCCAGGCGAGGCAGCTGCAACCACACCAGGCGCTGACCAACCACCACTGTCCTGTGTGTGTGTCTGTCTGTGTGTGTATATATATCACGAGCAGGATAAACAAACATAAGAACAAACAAACAAGGTTATTACAAGCATTATTAACCACTAACATACAGTACATGAAACAAACTACAGTTTACATAAGTACAAAAACACGAATCCAAACGTGAATATACCTGGTTATTCTTACGTCAACAGTATTGTCTGCAGAATGACTCAGAAATAAAACAAGCGATCACCTTTTCTACATCTGCCGCTTGAGAAGTTATTAAGTCTCATTATACTGTCAGTAATAGTTATAGTCAAGAGTGTAAACTGACTTCAGTGTTTGCGTTGAGTGTCTTTAGTTTGTCGAAGCACAGAAATGCCTAATAACAATAATAATAATAATAATAATAATAATAATAATAATAATAATAATAATAATAATAATACATAAAATAACACAATAACGACAACAGGATTCACAATAACAAACAAAATACTTCTGTTGCTTTCCCTGTTTGCAGCGTTCCTGTTGTTGGCTGTCCCTGTTGTCAATATTATCTTCCGGATGGCGTTATTTTCTATCGATAATTACACATCCGTCAACAACAACAACAACAGGGACACTCTTCCTAAACACGTAATGATGTTGGATAAATAACCACGACCACACCCTTCGAAAAATCTCAATTGGACTTTGTTGGATAAATAACCACGACCACACCCTTCGAAAATTCTCAATTAGACTTCAAACTATTTTTTTTTCAATGGTTTAACTTTCAAGAGAATTTTAAGCATGAAAAAATATTTAGTGTTTGATGTAGTATTTATTTCCCACATATATTGATCTCTATTGCCAACCAAAATTTGTCTTTCTCTGCCACCAATTACGTCTGCCAACACTTGTGACATTTCCAGCATTATTGTTGAAATTTGGGTTTATTTTTAATTTCCATCATTGCCAATACGTTTTTTGTTTCCTCCATGGAGATAGTTTCCACCATTATTACCATATGTTTCCAGCACTATTACCACTATAATTTCCTCTACACCATCACCACCACACTCTCTACCACCACAACCACCACATTCTCTACCACTACCACCACCACACACACACACTACCATCACACTCTCTACCACCACCATACCCTCACATTCCACTCTACCCTCACCATCAACACTTAACCACACTAAGACACCACAGCCTCCAACACCATCATCACCAACAACACCAAGACTAGGTCAATAATTCACACCAAAAAGTATATGTCAAATAAACTTAAAAATAAATCGAAAAAAAAAAACTCCTGGAAGAAATTGAGAAAAATAGCCCAGGAAAACACAGAGACAAGGTAAACAAACTGTTATAATCACAAGCTATAACAATGATACGGTTTAGTATCATAACAAAGAAACACTAATGAAATAACATATCATTTTATATAATTAGCCACAGGATTATATGTTAGTATTTAAATGGCATATAATATAAACCTGTCTTAGCTGTATTATATTTTATTTCGGATATATAATTAGTTATCCAGGATCTATTATTTGTTAGGATATAAGATTAACCATGTAGGATATATATTTATTGTGATGTAAGATATATAATCCTGGTTATATTATGTATTATATAGGACATATAATTTTCTCTCAAGGATATATGTTACCTGAAGACGTATAATTTAGCAATGCGGTATGTATAGTAATTTACCCAGAGTCTATAATTAGTTATGTAGGTTATATAATTAGGCATTTAAAGTATAGTTACGTGGAATAAACAATGGATATTTTGACCAGGTGTAAATAAAGGGACCACAGCTAATTATCCATAGGTGGGCTGGACAGGTAAAGGTAGAGGGTGGTCATACACAGAGGTGGGTCGTACACAGAGGTGGGTCAGTACACGGGGTGGGTCAATACACGGGGGTGGGTCAGTACCGGAGGTGGGTCAGTACACATGGGTGGGTCAAGCACGGGGTGGGTCAGTACACAGGGGTGGGTCAGTACACAGAGGTCGGTCAGTACACAGGGGTGGGTCAGTACACAGGGGTGGGTCAGTACACAGAGGTGGGTCCAGTACACAGGGGTGGGTCAGTATACGGGGTGGTTCAGTACACGGGGGTGGGTCAGTACACGGGGTGGGTCAGTACACAGGGGTCGGCAGTACACAGGGGTGGGTCAGACACAGGGGGGGTCAGTACACAGTGGTGGGTCAGTACACAGGGGTGGGTCAGTACACAGGGGTGGTCAGTACACGGGGGTGGGTCGAACGGGGGGGTCAGCATTACGGGGTGTGGGTCAATACACGGGGGGTGGGCAGTACACGGGGGGGGTCAGTACACACGGGGTGGGTCAGTACACGGGGTGGGTCAGTACACGGGGTGGGTCATACACGGGGGTCAACGTACACGGGGGCTGGGTCAGTACAGTCACAGGGGTGGGTCAGTACACCGGGGGTGGGTCAGTACACAGGGTGGGTCAGACACGGGGTGGGTCAGTAACCGGGGTGGTCATACACGGGGTGGTCAGACACGGGGGTGGGTCGTAACACGGGGGGTCAGCACACGGGGGTGGGTCAGTACACAGGGGTGGGTCAGTACACACTGGCAGGTCAACACACACAGGCAGGTCAGTACACACAGGTAGGTCAACACACCACAGGTAGGTCAGCACACATCACCAGGCAGCGTCAACACACACAGGAGGTTCAACACCACACAGGGTAGGTCAACACACAGCAGTAGGTCAACACACACAGGTATGGTTAACACACACAGGTAGGTCAACAACACACAGGTGGTCAACACACACAGGTAGGTCAACACACACAGGTAGGTCAACACACACAGGTTAGGTCAACACACACAGGGCAGCGTCAACACACACAGGCAGCTCAACACACACAGGCAGCACAACACACACAGGCATGTCAACACACACAGGTAGGTCAACACACACAGGTGGTAGGGTTAGTCAACACACACAGGTAGGTCAACACACACAGGTAGGTCTCAGTACACACGGTAGGTCAACACACACAGGTAGGTCAACACACATAGGCAGGTCAACACACACAGCGTAGGTCAACACACACAGGTCAGGTCAACACACACAGGTAGGTCAACACTACACAGGTAGGTCAACACACACAGGTAGGTTAACACACATGTAGGTCAACACACAGGTAGGTCACACACACAGGTAGGTCAGTACACACAGGTAGGTCAAACACACACAGGTAGGGTCCAACACACACAGGTAGGTCAATCACACACAGGTAGGTCAACACACACATGTTAGGTCAACACACACAGGTAGGTTCAAGCTACACACAAGGTAGGTCAAACACCACACAGGTAGGTCAACACACACAGGTAGAAGTCAACACACACAGGTAGGTCAACACACACAGGCAGGTCAGCACACACAGGTAGGTCAACACACACAGGCAGGTCAACACAAGGTAGGTCAACACACACAGGCAGGTCAACACACACAGGTAGGGTCAACACGCACAGGCAGGCAACACACAAGAGGTCAACACACACAGGTAGGTCAACACACACAGTAGTCAACACACACAGGCTAGGTCAAACAAACAGTTGTCAACACACACAGGTAGGTCAACCACACACAGGTAGGTCAACACACACAGGTAGGTCAACACCACACAGGTAGGTCTACCCAATACCTGTCCTTTCTCTCTCATAACACCTAGCCTCAACTAACTCAGACATAAGCCAGATCTCCCGGTTGAGCACATCACAACGTGTTACCAATCAGGAAATACAAGACAGTTCCTCAGCTCTACCGGGCATATACCACAGCATGCTGCCCGACCTCGTGCCATACTCCCTGTCAAGACTTAACTACTCAATAACCATACTAGCCAAAATTTCTTTCACTCGCCCAATGAAAATGAAGATATGCAAGAGATCTTATGTTATACATGATTTAATGTTATTTTTTTTCTTGGTAACATTTAACCGCAACACTAATAATAGCAATCGTGATGCCATTGACACCTCATGCGTGGCCCCACCCCCCCCCCCCACCTCAAACCACAACAATTGTAAGGACAGGTGTGGGGACAGTGGGTACAGTGTTGTATAATGTAACCTTTTATTGGTGTATTGGAGAACCTTGGACTATTAGTTAAAACTCAATATAAAAACAAATATAAAAATTGAGATAAAAAGAAAATAATAGCAATAACAAAAACTAGTATAAAAAACATGAAAAAACACAAGACAAAATACCAAACACGTTCTAGTTGAGAAGGTAAACAACAATAATCAGAGATACAAGAAATTAATTTCGAGAGTAAAATTAGACCCTAATACCGTGTCGCTTCCACCTGAAGTTAACATCTAGGTTGCGACGTTACAACAGTCGACAGGTCGGATAACACCTAAGATGGACGTCTAACATTCAGGTCTGCGATTAACCCTAGTAGGAGTTCAACTCAGGTACGGAATTAGACACCTAGCTTGTGGGGAAGGTAAACATCAAGGCGGATTATATCACCTTAGAAGTGGAGATTAACATCAGGGTCGGAAATTTTCAACACCTAGCTGACGTGTAACAATCATGGTCAGGTATCTAAACACTAGCCTAGTGGAGCTACATCAGCGTCAGGAGTAACACCTAGATGGAGTTGTTAAACATACAGGTCGGAATTAAACACCCGTAGTGCGAGTAGAACAATCCATGTCGCGAGCTACTCAACCTAGTCGGCACGTAACATCGGTCGGATTAAACACTAGTGGAGTTAACATCAGGTCGGATTAACACTAGGGAGTTAACATCAGGACGGTATAACACCTAGTGGAGTTAACATCAGGTCGGATAACACCTAGTGGATGTTAACATCAGGTCGGAGTAACACCTAGTGGGAGTTAACATCAGGTCGGATCAACACTCAGGACGGTTAACATCAGGTCGGATTAACACCTAGTGGAGTTAACATCAGTCGGATTAACACCTAGTGGAGTTAAACATCAGGTCGGATTAACAACATAGTGGATGTTAAACATCAGTTAGTCGGATAACATTCAGCGATACATTAAAAGTCCTAATCGAAAGTGACAATTACATTTTTACCCATGTACCCCCCCCACACCCACCTCGTATACTCACCCTCGACCCCGTCTGGACCGGTTCAAGCCATAACGTACACTCTTGTTATTACTACATTATCTTAATTTTTTGTTCTCTATTCATTAATCATCATTTTCGGTGAACCAGGATTGCTCACTCATTTTCACACATTCTAGTCCTGCTGGTCACTTTGCACACATCTCAGTTTCCTTACTAGTTCATCACTACTCCCCTTTCTTAAAATCATTGCCATTAGCCTCAAGTTTCACCTACGTCTACTATCACCGTCATACCTCGCACTATCCTACCGTCCAATTCCCCTCGTCACTATCCACCCGTCCATGCCCCTCAGTCACTATCACCGCTCCATCCGACCCTGGCCACTTAACAAGCACGTGCCAATCCCCTCGATCCCCACTATCACCGCCATCCCTTCTCGATCACTATCAACGTCCATCCCCTCCGGTCACTATCACGCGTCCATCCCCGTCGTCACTAATCACCGCTCCATCCCCTCCGTACACTTATCACCTGTCCAATCCCACGAACTATCACCGTCCATAACCCCCTCGCCGCACTATCACCGTACCATCCCCTCGGTCACTATCACCGTCCATCCCCTCGCTCACTATCACCGCTTACCATCCCCTCGTCACATATCACCACCACAGATCTCCCCAGCCCCCAATCAACACCATCACCTTCTTTTATCTCAAAATCTCGGGGAGTCATAGGTTGTACAGTAAATTTCGCAAACTGCTTCACCATGCATATGCGTATACACCTAAACCCCAATACACCCATATATCCCTCCAGCATAACATCACACACCCACCTACACCACACCCAATCCTATTAAACACCACTCCACCTACACTACTGTTCATCACCCTCACATACATACTACTACATCACCCACACAGCCTACACCATCACTCCTCCACACCACACACACACACTACACTACAACTACCATCACCACATACACACACACACCCACACAGGCTTACACCCTCACCCTCCACACACACACCACCTACAATACCTCACACCCTACACACACCACCCAACACTAGTCGACACCCACCACACCTCACCCTACACCCACCACCAGGGTATGACCAACTCAGCCACCGATTTTCAAATGTCGCTAGGCTCAGGTACCGTAAAAGTAGACTAAATTGTCGCCGATAACTCCCTTCACATTGGAAAGTCGCCCCTAGAGACTATTCGCCCTGCTTACAAGTAATTTGAATGCAAAAATAAAGATCTTCATAATGCCCGACCTATAATGCCCGACGGAGTGAGTTTTATAAATAAAATAGTCCCATAAGCAGCACTAAAATATAAAATTCTGCCTGTAAAAATAAAAATATCATTTTTTTTAAAGCTTTAGTGTGCACTACTTACCTAACCCATATTCAATAAGTAATTGCATCCCAGTCCTCTACTGGTAGTTGGTGAACAACTGGTAGAGCCGACTGCCGAATGCAAACGCTGAAGTGCTTGGTCAGAGTTCTCTTGTAACTGCATGCCCTCCCACAGTCCCTATATCTTTCAATAAACATACACAGCGAACAGTATTCCCCTCCCCCCAAATGTTCATAAACTTAGCCACAAAGCCCGATGTGTACTGCTCGTTTTACTAACCCTAATACTTCATTGTAAGAATTGCCTACTGGGGGGGGCGAACTTTAATGTCGATACGAATAGTTCATACTTTGCAGATGCGCCCAATTTTTTCATTAATTCACAACGTTCATATTACTAAATAGTGCCGCTCATACATCTGTCCCGGTTGTTAGACTGCCCCGGCAAGAGATAAAAGGCAGCGAGTGCAATTTCAGGCCAGGATCATGATCAACGCGCGTTTACACTGGTCGCCATCTCTGCTAATTTAGCCACTTAAGTCAGACACCACAATTGTAGGGTGCTTAGATGCCTATGGACGGCGGACATAACAAGTGATCAAGGACATAGACGTCTGTCCCTCCTTCTGCATACCACGCCCCGCTTCAAATGTATCAAACTTTTAACTTAT
Organism: Homarus gammarus; assembly: GCA_958450375.1. Lineage (NCBI taxonomy): Eukaryota > Metazoa > Arthropoda > Malacostraca > Decapoda > Nephropidae > Homarus > Homarus gammarus. The sequence goes on along the minus strand of CAUDMG010001942.1, from coordinate 44 downwards.
CTACTTTATGCAAGCTCCCTGAACCCCCAGTCAGTTGCTATATA
>CAUDMG010001941.1:0-62919 GCA_958450375.1 Homarus gammarus | reverse complement strand
GTGTCATTATTAACTTCGACTATCTTTAACAGGGCCACTATTAGCATAGACCACCATTAACCGGGGCCACCTTTAACCTTGGGCCATTATTAACCTAAACCACCCTTAACCTGAGCCATTACTAACATGGCCAGTTTTAATATACTTTCCTTGAATAAAGTAATTCTGGTATTGTTCACTTTTTTTCTTGATTAAATCCTCGACTGTCAAAAATCATTGAAACAAAAATTTTCCTTTGTTACGTTATTTCAGGAAAAAATCATTTTAAAAATATTCTTCCTCTTTCATCCTCCTCATTGATGACCATAAGTTGAATCTACTTTTTTTTCCATAGATAAAATAAATGCTAGTCTGTTGAACATATGAAGAGAGGAGAGTTTATTCTGAAAACGACTTTTGCAGCGCGGTTTTTGTTTATTGCACTTAGAGTTTTCTATTTTCCTGTTGAAATTTTTCTCCGGAATATTCTTTTTCATCCATTTCTGAATGTGACAACAAGTTGGAGCGCTCACCTCCAACAGTTCATGTCAAGCTTACTGGTATCGTTAAAAGTTTTATTCCACATTTTCCTTGATATTTTACCAAAGAAGAAGCATTTATAATGTTTAGGCAATTTTCAAACAATCTTAATGACTAAAGAGTTTGTGAATTGTTAAGTCTTATAAACCTTACCATTTATAGTTACCGTAATGTAAAAACCATATATTTTATATATGTTTAGGTTTCGTTGACCTTTATACTATGTACGCCATTATGTTTAAACATTCGTACAAAAATATATAGAGTTCATGTATGATTACAATTCTTGATCTTGATAATATGATTAACTGTTAAATAAAACCACAGTGTTTATGAAGGATTTAAGGTCATTGACTTTATCCTATACTTCCTTTTTGAATATCCTTAAAATGCGTTAAGAGTTTATACGGGACTTAATCACATCGGTATATTACATTAAATACCACTTTAGTCAAGACAATTAGGATTTTTTTAATGTTGTCAACACCTACCTTTATCGGTGGCGCCATCCTAAACACCCAATGTTTCCTTTGATACCAAATAACAATCTATAATACATTTATATTTAAGAGTTGATTTTGCAATGCATTACCAGTTTTCAACAACTAAGATCATTAAGCCCTAATTTACTGAGTTCTATCTTTCATAACCATTAGTTGTTAGACAGTACAAATTACTAACCTTAATAGGCTTCAAGACCAAAGATGGTGAAGCTCAGTAACAACATTATAACGCCAAACAAAAGTCTTTAGGTTGGGTCGTACAGCAATCATTAACAATTATAAGATATATTTCACCTATTGTCGCAAATTGATGTTCATATAAAGTATTACTACACCTCGACAACTTAGGTCGTTAAGGGTGTATCCTAGTAAATACAATAGCCATCAATAACTAAGATCAAACTACCAAATATAGGATTATCTGTGATTTGACATAAATTCTGAGTTATTAAATATCAGTTGTAAATTCGAATCTTCGTTTAGTTGTAATGTAAAGTATTTATTTTCATTATTTCTCTCAAATCACATGTAAGTCTGGGGCATCCTTCTAGTCTTATGTGTTTTTAATTAATTTTAAAATGTAAGTTATAAATATATCAAATAGTTAGATAGTATTAGCTGTTAATGTTTGAGAATTAGGTTCCATTAGCTGAAAGTGTAAATGTGTGTGTGTATGAATTAAGATTATCTTTGCTGGATGTGTTCGTGAATAAGGATTGTCTTAGCTGTAAATATATAAAGATTTGGATTGTGTCAGCTACCTGTACCCCAACCCTCTCACATAGATAGCTGTAAATGTTTCTTCAGTATAATAGTTTTAGTTGAGAATACTGTATATTAATATCCTGACATAATGAAATATCAATATATTAAAATCCTTACTGTTGGCTATTTGAATCTCAGGTTGGATAATGCTAGTAGCTCTATAGTCCTCAGTGCTAGTAGCTCTATAGTCTTCAGTGTTTAGGTAGGGTGTAAGTTACCTAAAAATATCCCACCTTATATATAATCTCAGTGGTTTGGTTGAGTTAGTTGTACACAATATTCTGATGATAATAACTAGGGCCCGGATAGTTATGCACTAAAAAACCATGAAATATGCATGCAAATAAGCACTAAAAACAGGGGAAATATGCATTTATATGCACTAAAAATGTCACTTATAAAGCCAAGAATGCAGGTTATACGGAAACAAAATAGTTAATATAAACTAATGTTGATGTTTATTAAGCAATATACGTAATGTATTTAACATATATATGTGAAAGTGCTTCAAAAAATATATATGAACATGTATTTACATTATAGACTGACGTAATGTTGATTCGTCAGGCACCTTTTTTCCAGTATACTGTTCCAGGAATGACTTTAGGTACTTGTTATTCAGTTTATGCAATGGAATATCCGCTGAAACAAATGCCTTGCACAAATCTGCGTTGAACTGGGAACGATCAGGCCCTGACTTACTGGAACATGCAAGAAGTAGTTGTTGCTCCTTTTGTGCACTATTGGACTTAACAGCTTCGAGTCGGATGTGCTTGCTTGTTTTAAGGTGTTGTTGAACTTGAAATTTCTTGCTCGCTGTCACTGGTGCTTCACAATATTTACAAAACAGTACACTTCCATCAGTAGTAAATGCATCAAATTCCTTTACATATGATCTCAGTACTTCATTTTGGTTTCTTTGTACTTTCGGCATTTTCACGAGCAGCAGAAGAGAGTAGCTCCACACAGCAGCACTGCTCCTGACTGACTAACTCACTAGTCCACTCTGCTGCAGCAACAACAGTCAGGGGGTGGGGTTAACCCAGAAATACCAATGAGTCATGACCAGGTGTGGAAACGACAGATTAAAGCGACGTGACCTCACCTCACTTCACCTAACCACACCTCACCGCACCTCACCTCCCAGTACCACGTGTGCTCATTCACTGGCAACAAAGAGATACTGCCAGATGAATATTTTACCAAAATATGCATTTATATGCAGTTATCTAGGTAATATGCACCTATCATAGAAATCACGCAAAATATGCATTTGCATATGAAATAGGTTTTAGTACTGGGGTAATATTACTTGTAAGTGCCTTGACGATTGAATGGTTAATATAAGTCAATGTTTCAATTTGTTAGCTGTAAATGTTGGATAATGTAAACTGTAAGTCCAAATATTCTGTGTAATTTATCAGTATTCAGATTAGATGTAAATCCCTGAATAGTTAGATATAATTAATATTAGCTGTAAATAAACTAATAAGACGCGTAGTGTAAAGTTACTTTGTAAAGCTCTTAGTATTTTGATAATGTAGTGTTTGCTGCAAATCCCCCCAAAATTTCAAATTATGTTAGCTGTAAATATGTTTGTGTCCAGGTTATGTTAATTATAATTGCCTCCATATTTGGAATAGATTGTGTTAGCTGTAAAATATTTAAGTACAGAGTTAACTAGAAATCCCAGTGTCATAAAATCGAATATGAGCTGTAAAATGTCTGACTGTTTACATTATTAGTTGTAAATCCCTCATAATATGGAATGTTTATGTTTGGAATCCTAACTGTAACTGCTTCAATATTTAGGTTGTGTTTGCTGTAAATCCAAATATTCTTATGACGTTAGCTGTAAATGATGAAGTATACGTATCAAGTTAGTTATTAAAAGCTCAATATTTGACTTGTGTTAGCTGTGATTTCAAATATTCTGGTAGGTTTTAGCTGTATCTCTCAGTACAGGTTTTTGTATATGGTTAAAAACATCTGAATACTGTATTTGGATTGTGTTTGCTGTAAAATATTTCAGTATTTAGACAGTTCCAGGTACAGTATACGTCGTCTCATGAATTCCATCATATTAGCCATAAATGTCCCTGTAATTATACATCATATCTTACAGTAGAATAAGTAGTGTAATGTGATCAGATCCTTCACGTTTCAAAGGAAGGGTTTTCTTAAATAGTCCTTCGTGTTACTGTAAGCTCTTATGGTATTTTAAGATTTATATTGTATTTCCTTTATGTTTTAATTTGCTGAAGGCTTATACATGTCTTCTGAAGCGTCATGTATTACAACAAAATGCGATGAAAATTTCCCGATGCGAGTTCAGGTTCGACACCGAAGTACTGTATGTTACTTTCTTGGTATTTAAATATAATTCTTAAATCTAACTTGCCGAATTTAGATATGCTGATAAAAGGTAGTATTTTGGGTGATGTATTGTCACCAGGTAATACATATTTAGCATTAGTCCCAAAGATCAACACAACCAGTTTGTTATTGTCTGGTTTTCCTTGATACAATTTGTGAACAATTTTTCGTACAGTCCCTCACAGTCCATATTTATCCGATAATTTGAATTATATATGTTTGTAAAGAACTTATTTAGTGATGGTCTATGCGAGCACACCCTCTAAAATTTATCTGTCCATTTAGAGTCTAAATGGACAGATAAATATATTGTGATTTAATAAGTTCAGCACATACAATTACACTAGAATCAGACTGTTTTGATCCAGAACCATGAGAATTTGTTTTTTATGTTGACCAGTGTAATCATAGTAACCTAGAGTATAGTAAAACGAAACATTGTTAGTCTAATAACCTCTCAGAGACAGCTGACTGCCCATAAATTTAACATTCCAAAGCTTTCACATAGGGTTAACGTGCTCTAAATATGAGACACCGCGTGTAGTCCATAAGATATAGATTACACTTGTAAAGGTGACGGCATGAGAAATCACTACAAAACCTTAGTTGAGAGAATCAAGGTAAAGAATAATAAATTTATTGAGGTTTATAACCGAGTTTCATTACTATACCAGTAACGGTAAATACAGACACGCTCTAGTGTAATAGACGTGTATAGAAATAACCTTATAGACTTAAAGTAATACCAATGATTTTTAAAGACTATTGATATTCTTATTGTCTACTTTTATTATTCAGCTTCACCTCAGTGTTTTTGACCATTTACAGTGGTATTTTTTCAGTGATCATGGCGGGTATTACTGATACACGGATCGTTCTGAGTTACATGGTATTATAAAAAATCCTCAATATCAACATTTCAGAGTTCCCAGAAGTACATATGTAGTACTTTCCTTGCGTGGCTAAAGTCATCGGTGTATGGAGAAAGTGTGAAAGTATATTTAATTTAACGCTCACTTCAAAATACCTAGTCCTTCATTACATAATAAATTCAAGATGTCACTAAGATTCTCCCTGAGTTTCATGGCCATTTGATAGCATTTAATTGACGTAATAATAATGAATCAATAATCTTAAAAATACTAACTCACCTATTGATGCAAATATAGCATGAAGTATAATACCCTTTCTTAAAATAACTAATTAACATGACTCGCATCTTAAAGAAAATTTCGTCAGGAGGAACCAAGACCTTCATTAAAACCATAAAATCACAAATTGTCATATAACGTGTATTTACCTTGGGTGAATGTAGTTTTATAAAGATGACTAGTTGTAATTTATACTGTGGAGAGTGGTAATAGCTGTTAAAGGGAACTCATTCACCATTAAGTCCTTCATAGTTATTGTAAGGTATGAAAGGTTTATGGTGGATTATTTTCAGTTAATAATTCACCACCAACAACTATCACTCCCGACAGTGGCAGATACAACATGATCTTTTACTGAACCCTGTACAATCTTACCTCAAACTCTTTATGGCTCTTGTCTAGGAAATACAGAACAACTTTAAATACAATAATATTATATAAACTTAAAAATAGTATCCTTAACTTCGCCTTATGTTACTCCCACGTGAGATTTCAATTAAGCAGGACTTTCTCGGAGCAGCCTGCAGTCACTTAATATAATGTTATTGTTCTACTTCAGGTAATGTCCGTATTACCTGTGATCTGCACCCTGCTAGTATCATCCAGCCTGGTGTTATCAGATAGGCTATAATTAATGTGTTCCCTTGTGAATGCATAGTAATTTGACCATTCCTCTTCTGTTAATGGGATTAGTAATTATTTTAGTAGCAGGAATATAGAATGTCCCTGTGCTTATAATTACGGCTAATGTAAACCGTTGAAGCATAGAATTCCTCTTTACCAAACCGAATGCAACCAAACTTAAGGAGCTGACTTTTAAGAAAGTAACCCAGGAAGGATCCTTCGACACAAAATACACTTATTAGACTGAATGAAGCTTCTGGTACTGTATATTTAGCATCCCTTGTCACTACTTCCCGTCATCCACCTTGACACAGTGTTGGCAGCTCAGTATTTACCGCCCTCAGCCTATTTTGGACGAGACAGTTGTCAACTTTCACCACAATAGTATAGTTTGTACTCCAAAGTTTTTATTACTCTATATTTAGCCGTTGCTCCAAGTTCGGCTGACACAACTGTATTTATCCTCAATATCGAACATTATTAATAGATTCTTCTGTAAATTAATCTTGTATTATTGTTTTCATGGTAGTGGCTGTCCGAACCTGCCCGTACTCTCGTTGCTGCTGGACTATTCGCACAAAAAAGACAAATGAGAAAATCTTCACCTGACGATGATTTTCAAGGACGTGTTCATGAACAACTGAACCTTAGATATATTTCGAGTGACTAGGCCAGTGGATATTATCGTATTAGTAACGGTGTTATCAAATTCAATTACCTACCGATCGCTATACAGTACTTGGGTCGCCGCGCCAACAAGATTCCGTCTTCGTTCAATGGACGGAGGTCAGACCAGCTACCGAGACCAGGAGCGAGACTTGATTTTTACCGAAAATTTTTGAGCAATAATTAATCAGGAAAGGTTACCACATACGGTTCATTTAGAAAATAGCATCTGGGGTGATCAGTAACACAGTACGGATCACACCATCGAAATAAGGATATGAGCCCTTAGGAAATATCTATTTTTTTAGTGTCATTATTGTTCATTGTGATACTTCATAGTTCAGTAATCTTAACTGCCGTGTTTATTATGAAAGGCTTCCGGAAAGACGCTCATGTATGACAGACGTGGGTGACGGACATCCTCTCAAACAGGGGTCAATAGATAGCTTCAGCTTGGGGTGAAGCTTTCTACGTTTCGGCTTCAGATGAAACTTAGAATGAATCGGCTGTGGGTAATCTAGCTATGGAGATTCGCCACTTCGGAATCTCATGTTTTTACCAAGAAAGTTTCTAACCAAAGAAGTTTTTAACCCAATATTTATAGCTCGAAAATTTAACACTGAATGAATACATGTCTTGGTATCTTAGAAAGTTAGAAAATTCGATATCGAGTAACACTACCCCAAGCAGTCTACAAGTAGCCGTTACCAAGGTATTAAACATTGAATACATATCTTGGTATCTTAGAAACTTAGAAAATTCGATATCGTGTAACACTACAAGGTGCGCCCCCCTGATGAAATGAGATACAATTTCAAGAGGACCAAAATTAAGGTATAAAGTAAATCAAGGATACAGCATATATCATCTGTAAGTACTGAACTGGGTTTGCCCTGAAACTGTGGTGGGAAAAGTGACTTACCTTGACTTTCCTACTTCAGAATGTTTAAAGTTGTATAGTAATATGAATGTTGGAACTTAAATAATCTACCATTATTTTTTGGCCTTGGTTACACCTTTGGATGGAGTTCAGTATCAAGGCGCAACTCATGACGGAATCCTGAAATTGAGAAGTCTCTGGGGTTTACAGCTCTGTCGACGTTTAACCTAATGTATCCTAACCAATAATGAGATTCAGCCACTGTACAATGTACTTTTCAGAGCTATACCGAACGTATTCACAGATATTAAGCATGAAAACTAGGAGTGAATGCCAAAATAACATGTAAAATCGTCGACAGACCCACACAGCAATAGATTCCAACGCTAGTTTCACGATTATCAAAGTGCCCGTGAGAACAATACGAAAGTTCTCTTCTCCTTATTTGTTAAAATAGTAATTTTCACCGAATTCTCTCGTAAGTAATGACCATGACTAAGCTCCCTGAAATACTTTCCTTGGAAATAAGTGTTGAATCATCGTATCCATATAAGTAAACATCACCACTTTTATAATAAAAAGTCTAAAAATAACTGCAGAACAAAGTATTGAAAAACTTTGGACAGCTCTTGGCATTTAACATTTCCTGATTCGCGACACAAATGATAATTCCTAAATAAATATACTTACACTAAAACTATATGTTTTATCTTATATCATCTACAGATATTATTATGCACTACTAACGATGAATTGGGCAAGGAGGAATTAAAAAATTTGGTAATAACTCAACAGGAAATATACCCGAATTTTCAGCTGTTTGAAAATTTAAACAAACTGAATTACCGTGATTGATTGATTGATACATTTATTGAGATACAAAAAACATTAATACATCTCAAAGGGATGAAGTGACATAAGTCATCCCCACCCCAGTCCAGGAATGTCCCTCTCAGGACTCACATAAATCCCTAATATTTCATATAATCAGTTATAGTACAAAGTTATATTCTAGATGCAAAATTTCTATATTTCTTTAATATTTCATCTATTTTCCTATTTTTAAGCATCCACTCTATTTGCTTGGGGACATTATTTATATGGGCATTTCTATATACATTAAGCAATGGTCATTCCAGTATATAATGTGGCAGGGTATGGGATCTGGATGTTCTACAAACTCTACATTCTTTATCCTGTTCACTTCTCTCAGCTCCAAGTTCCCAATAAAATTTATATCCTAATCTTAACCTCATATACACTGAATCTTTCCACCTACTCCCATCTTTCCCGTATGTAAATTTTGTGTTCATGAGAACATGATGGTAATGTTTCATTGTTTCACTTTTCTCGTATATTTCATTCCTTTTGAAATTATCTTCTATTGAGTGTATTTTCCGTAATTTGCTCCTTAATTGCTTCAAGGTTTTAGTACATATTATGTCGATCTCGGCCTTTTCCGTGGCTCTTTTTGCTATTATATCTACTGCTTCATTAAGACCAATGCCTACATGTGAAGGGACCCATACAAATTGAACATTATGGCCATTTTTCCTTATTGTATTTACTAATGTTCTACATGAACCAATAATGTGTCCAAAGACTGGACTCCCACTGTTTAAAGAATCCAAAGCTGCCCTACTATCAACAAAAAAATATGCATCTTTATACCTCTTTACAACATTTTCCAATCCTAAATTACCGTGAGTGTCTTCGTATGTCAAGGCCACGTCACCAGGTCAAATACATCGCTAATAAACAGTAATGCTCATTAAAATTTAATAAATTTACAGGTATATTTTACACCTACTTTATACTTCTATAATTTCATAAGATGAATGTGATTTGCAATAAAGAGTTAGTAATATATTTTTTTCAGATAAGAACCAACTGCTAATTTTTCTCCTTATAACTTCTGACCAGTGACAGCTCATTATCGTGGCCCCGACGACGTGGCAGGTTTGTTGTGTTTGTGTCGTCGGTCTGTTACTGAAAAATAGAGGACTCCGCTGTGTTTGCCACTAATTTATGAAAAAGTGAGAACTCTGAATTAGAGACATTGTTAAGGATTATTTCTCACAGGGAGACTTAGTTGTTAGTGATAGTGGAAACAAGAAAATGACTTGTAAATCCAGCATGACATTCCTGTACGAGACACTTTTCCCACCCACACTTGAAAGTTGTCACCAGGACGTGGACAACACCTAGATACGGTAAGTTAATATTATTAAGTAAACTTCATGGTGATGTGGTGCAGGTAGACAATATTATTTTGCGTGAAGTAATTTGTTACCAGTGTTCAGTGTAATTAAGTGCTTTTATCAAACACTAGTTAAGTGGTCAGGTGTTCCTCCTTACCTGTTCACCTCTGCCGCTTCTACCTGCTGATATTGCTTATATTTCGTGTCTGTTGATGACCTGAAATCAATATTGTCAATTTAGCCCACTGACAAGGGACGTTTATACATTACCATAGTGTAGTAAGCCACGAGGAAATTAGGTGAGGTCACTACTGAGTTTGGCCCGGTTCTAACTTTATTTTTCCTAGAGACAGGAATCCCTACCATGCGTACAAAATATATATGACCTTTGCAAATGAGATTGTGGTCATAATGAGCACGCGTAGAGCCGCTCTTTGGGAAAACTTTAGTTGCTGTGGTGAATTGTTTAATTTCACGTAATCTATACATGCTAGTTTCTCTCTTAAAAAACTAGTTCTTATCCGAAGCCTTTACGTAGACAAACTCTTAATACTCGCTTAGACTGCCCTCACTTCCCTTCTATGCCGAAATTAGCACTGTGCAGTTGTATTTTTGTGTTATTTCCCTAGACCAAAACACTCGAGGGTATTTATTTTACTCAACCATGCAATCTTCAGAATTTTATCTTTGCAATGAATAGTTTAGACAATTCTAAGACACATTTCTTCATGACATTTCCCTCGCAAATGACTTGTATATACCTGGGGGGAGGGGCCCAAAAAGGTGAGATGAGGTTAAGTTACATAATTTTAGGTAATTTACGAGGGAAACGTCATAGAAGAAATGTCTTAGAATTGTCTAAACTATTGATTGCGAAGATAAAATTCTTAGTTTGTATGGTTGTGCTATTTTCGTTTAGATTAATAACTTCAGTGGTGTCTTACAAGGGGCGGCTGAGACGCTACGGCATTTAAAACGCTACGGCATTTAAAACGCTGAGCTGAGCGTAGTCCGTGTCATCTTTTATTAGCGATTTGAAATGCCACATTCTTAGAAGTTACCATTTACCGTGTGCTTTGGGAAATAAGCACACTCCTGAACCCAGGAACTATATCTAACCGAACCCAAATTTCTAAGATTCCCCGGATGACTGAAACAAAATGCCCACACTACTGCTACTACACATTTCAGCTGCATTTTTTCAAGTACAGTAATTTACTTCTAATTTTGTAAAAAAAAATTGTTTATATTCATGACACATATATATGACAGGAAGATCGTGATACTGCACTTTAATTATTAACTCATTCTGTTCTGTTTTGCTCAGTAATCCTCCATCACAAACCAAGAAACTTTCATCAACTGAAAGTATTGTTGTTCTTTATCACCAAATAAAATAGCTTTACCCTCCAGACTTTATTTATTTGCTGAGGTTAAATAGCAAGCTGTTCAAAAGTCCCTTTCAATTCCAAATATTTATTCAAGAACATAAAAAACAGATACTGTATAGTGAGTGATTTCCATAAGGGAGCAGTATCAATTTCAGTGACTTTTAGAGAGCATGTACAATTGTACATACTGATGTCTTTTTTTTCTATTTTTTTTTAAACAAAACTCCTCTTCCTAATGTTTAAGATCAATTAATCGCTAAATTCCTCATATTATCGTTTTTGTTAGTAAGGAGGCAAGGTTTCTTTCGATAAATTTAAAATCTTGAAATTGTGCATTCTAATTTGAGACCAGGAAGATTTCGTTTCAAATCGTAATTAAGCAGTGTATGGGCGTGCCTGTGTTACTTGTCATTTTGACTATACTTCTCAGCTTGAAGTTCCCTCTGCAAGATTTCGTGGACCTTAAAATTGGTTACATTAGGGTCGAGCGAGGAAATGACTTGCGAAGACAATACTAACGGAACTGGAAGTTAATTAAAAGGCCCCAGTGTTAGGGTGCATAACAGCAGGATACCTTAGTTATTAAGCTCTGCCGACAGACCTGTAACTGGCGTCATTTTCCTAGTGGTGGTCAGCTAGTATAATTAACCTAAGAATAGATTCCTTCATAGAAAATCGTACAGTATAGACAACGTTTTTGGTTGCAAAGGTTAAGTGCTATAAACTTTATTTGATATTTATTTGGCGCTTTTATATCCCCCTTTTAATAGTCCCCAAAACTGAATTACAGCTTTATTTGTTATATTCTTATTGTACTTAATTTGTCTTTCCACGTGTTTCACATTACATTAATTTATTGTTATTCTATTTTCGGCTGTTTTAATTTCAGTATGAACATTGAAATATCTGAGTGTATAAATTACGTAAGAGTGAGTTGTTACCAGATACTATAATTAAACTACCATATGAGGACTTCTTAATATTTCTTGAGGCTTTTCAACGTACAACAACTGTCTAGAAGCGATAGAAGGCTTCACTGAGTAATTTGTTATATCCTGTAACAATCATTGGTATAAGTTCACCCTTTTTTTTCTAATTTCGTCCTCATATCTTGATCACTAGGCAACGTGCTAGAGTGTTATGACTTATTATAACTCATTCCCACATCACATAAAGGATGTTTAGGTTTTGGGCGGCTTGGTTTGGTCAGGTTTTGTGATAAGTTTACACTTTCTGTAATGATCACTAAACTGGCAAGTGTACAGATTCCTTGCTCATTTCTCCAAGATGTTTAATTGCAGTCTGTTTAATATTTGCCTCTACTTTGTCCAGTTTTATAAAATAGTATTATTACTTGCCTAGGTTGTTAACATTGTACACCTGCTGAAGGTGCTGATAGTGCATAAGGAATTCTCATTATATACCTTCAAATCATGTCAGGGGATTTTCACATTATACTGTGTATAACTGCTAGATTTACCTATGAATAGCCTTTCAATCTTACTTTGTGTCTGCAACTAATTGGATATATATTTTTTATAGAATACTGTACAGTATATACATTACAGAAAATCGTACATACAATCTTCGATTCATAGTATATTAGCATTCTACTAGTATCGTACTAAGCATAATTATGGCCACTAGGGTTCGTGTTTACTTGTACACTTATTTAGAAGTTTAGCCGTTAATAGTAGAATATTATCGTAAAACAGTTGCTAAGTCACTTGCTTTTCGTCACTCCTGACCTCAGATGACTAACTAAGAATCTTATATTTTAATCATACACTAGCAAGTCGTAATGATGTTTAACCCCATGAGTACGATTCGAACCTGAGTAACTAACTCCGCATTACCAATTTAGTAATATATTTTAACTCCTTGCTCACAGTACGGTAACTTAATCCCTTGTGTTCTCTTAACCCTTGGAATAAGATGACCTATTCTCTTGAGTAAGATGGCATTGTTGTTATCGTACTAAGGAGTTTTATATTAGAGTTCAGTATCAGCCAGTTGCACGAATATTAGGGTAGTCACATTTTACTCTTGCTGATAGATTCAAATGCGTAGCCACTGTTTGAAATGTCCATAAACAGTAGACCGGTGATATTGGTGTGGAATTTTAGTCACAGACCGTTTATAATTTTTAAGATAGTGATTATTAGCTTAGTGTCTGTGTAATACTGTTAACTGAAACCTAAATCTGAGGCTGGCCTGGTATTTGTCCCTGGCCTGGCCTCTTATTTCATTGCACATAACCATAACCTAATCTCTCGTAATTTTAGTCACACTAAAGCTTAATTAAATTCAACATTAACGTAGCGTATTTTGAGCCAAGTCTCGCTAACCTGACTTTCAAACCAAGCTTATCCACAATAAAATGTTATCATCAATGATACTGAAGACGGACAGATTATGTAGATGCCTAGATGGCAAGCTGTTTACATTGACCGGGCCGTAAGGGAACACCCGTTTTAGGGTTCTGTCAACGGAGCTCTGTAAGCCCAAAGACGCCTAATTATTTAAGGCTCTGGGTATCTGGTTCCGTTTGCGAAGCCGTAAAAGTAGTCCGGGACGCCACGTGTTATACATTTGACGTAACTCTTACGACTTGTTCTTACTTCTGCACCTGCAGTTTGTACATGCTATGTAGCTGTAACCTGCAGGTTGTGATACAGCAGGGTAGTGACCAAGGGCAATTCAGGCTTCGTTTTATTGTAGAAGATCGTGTTGACGATTTTTCCCTCTTGTCGTCTTCACTGTTGTTTCTCCGTAACCCGGAGACCAGACTGGTGGCCAGACTCAAATAACTTATTGTGGTAAAAGCCTAACGTAACCTAATCTATACCCACAGCACTATGTTGCAACCCACAACCTGCATATTTCACCTGCCGCGTGCTGCTAGGGTGGTCCAGCACCAGCCATGCTATTTGGGTGTTAAACAACGAAACCTGGGCTCCTGTGGTATGATTGTGTGATCTTACTATTATATCACGAAGCCTATGTTGTCATAAAGATTTTGAGAAAGTTCCGAAATTTTAAAGTATTATTTCAGAACCGTCCATGTAATTTGATCATACATTGGGTCAACCCCAATTCTTGGATCAGCGAGGCTCTCTATCCTGGGAAACGAGTTTAATTAGTATTATCGCAGCTGCATTGTGAATTTATTTCTAGCTTAAATAATCTTTCAGATTTATAAATTAGAAACTACTTTTGTTTTCATGTGGTTTAATCTGTGAAATGTACTAAGTTACCTTCAGTAATTTGGATAAAGCGAGTTAGATGTTATATTAGAATTTATTGTATATATCGAGATGAGGTGTGATAGTGGGACCCAAGACGATAGACAATATTCTAGTATTTAGAAGTAATAAATTAGACACAGTATTTCGGGCTGAGTGTTCACTGTTCTTAGTTGTTTTTACCAGTTTAAGTGTATTAGGTGTAATACGTGACAGTAATAGCATATATCGGGCAGACTTGGCGTAAAAAGTGGGTCTAGATCTAGAAGATTTTCATAGGGGAAAATTTAACTCCATCGAGGGAGGGTCTCAGTATGAATAGGATCACTTCATACTATTTTTTAACATTAGTAAATCTTTTGAACGTGTACAAAGTCACTGCCTCCCGGTGTGGTGATTGACAGTGTTGTGCCTCCAACCACCTCGCTGTTCTTCCTGCAATAATTTAAAAAAACTCACAACAAAGGAGTCCAGGTCAATCACAGTAAAAGATTGAATGTTTCATATAGAGATTTTTATATTTCTTCGACTAGACTCACTTTTATAGCCGTTGTCCACTTTTATAGCCGTTGTCCACTTTCACACCGAATGTATGTGGATGATCGGCTGTTGTATTAGTAAGAGTAATAATAAGACAAAAATATTAAAATAAAGCTCTCGAAAATAAGGACAAATTTGTTTAATAGGAGCTATGTGAACCTAGTGGGTTGTTTTACCACCCTGTCATGTGATAAAAATCTCGTTATTGGCAATTAAGTTTTTAGTAACTCGGTAGGTCGAGGTTTGTCTTTCATTATCCGTCCTAATATTTTCATGTTTACATCTCAGTATGTCATGTGCCTTATTGCTCTTGTTTTGATTACTGCCAGGACTGAAGTAATGTGGTAATTAAGATTTATTCCCAAGAAAACTGCAGTCGCTCACGTCTTATTGTATTCCTTTGGACTTGCATTGTATCATGGAGCCTATTTTTTTTTTCATAAATGCCTCTCTGAATAGTGGTGGGTAGGAGGGAAATAGAATGGAAATTTAACGATAGGCAGCATTATAATCACTTATCCTTGTTATTTAATGTGGAGACAATGATGATTGAATGTTATTATGTGAAGACTGATGTTTGGATGTTATATATTACTTGATTCTTCAATAACAGAGGTGCAGTACAGAACCTCACTACTGCTTTGAATTGAAAACAAATGATTTAGTTGGTTTCTTCAGGAGTTAACAGTAAATTTGGTACGGTAGTCCTTAGTACTTCATAATGGGACATCCTTGCTTTAATGGCCTGAAGAGGGTTTCAGATCAGCACGGAATACTGTAGACATTTTGTTAGACGAGGGTACAAAACACCCGACGCTATAACAACACATTTTTTGGTTTTAATTGGCTTGTTTAAAATGCTCCAGACTTTTCAAATTCATGCTCAAACCGACATAACTCCTAGTTTACAGAATAAAATATTGAAGGGCTATACGCAGTTTAAATAGTAACGTTTTTGAAGCAAATATTTTTGAATACCGAGTTAGGCTTTGAATTATGGTTATTGTATTTATTATTATTATTCTAAATTACTTCTCT
Organism: Homarus gammarus; assembly: GCA_958450375.1. Taxonomy (NCBI): domain Eukaryota; kingdom Metazoa; phylum Arthropoda; class Malacostraca; order Decapoda; family Nephropidae; genus Homarus; species Homarus gammarus. Next base: position 47,020 of record CAUDMG010001941.1, on the reverse strand, counting down.
GGGTGAGTGGTCTACCTTCTTTACCGGTATTATGAAACGTTATTTTGGCAACGACGAGTAAAATTTTTGTGTATCTGCAAAGTATTTAAGATTGACGACTTACTATATCTGAAGTGCTGGATCTGAGGTTCTAGGTATTTTACTCGGGAAAATGACTTGTATAAGGACTGTGTGCACTGGAGAGGTGTTTAATACATTTGTACATTGAGATGAAATATATTACGTTAGATAAGGACTCCTGCAGTGGGGAAATCAAATGCATCAAGTTAGATGTATTACGTTGAGAGGAACTTGGTCTTTGAAACAGTTACCGTATAGTAGCGTAGATGTATAGTTGTCAAAATGTGTTTACTGTTCTGTGGCGTTATTGAAACACATGTTTAATGTATCAGAATTTGGAAATTAATAGGTGTTATGACGTGTCGTGGGAGACGTGATACGAGGCTATTTGTCTTCCCGTAACAAAACTTAAGAAAAATAATCAATATTCCGTTTTATTAACACATACACAAACTTGCGTGTCCATTTCATGTTTATTTTGTTACTTTCTTAATTATTTGCCTTTATGATTTTTAGTTGTACGTTTGCGGCGTAAATGGGCTTCTCTCTCGGTGTTAATTTATGAGAATGTTTGTTTTTTGTAACTCGTGTGTGTGTGTGTGTGTAGTTGATGTATGCGAGTCGTGATAGACCGTGTGTAGAGGTGACGAGGAGACTAAATCCAAAATAATCCAATTATTTTTTGATGAAAACCTAACGTTATTCGACTGACAACACAGGCCAAATGTTGCACCCTCGTCACCTGTCACCCTCCCTTCACTCTGCCCCATTCCTGCCTCCCTCCTGCCCCATTCCTGCCTCCCTCCTGCCCCATTCCTGCCTCCCTCCTGCCCCATTCCTGCCTCCCTCCTGCCCCATTCCTGCCTTCCTCCTGCCCCATTCCTGCCTCCCTCCTGCCCCATTCCTGCCTCCCTCCTGCCCCATTCCTGCCTCCCTCCTGCCCCATTCCTGCATCCCCCTTGCCCCATTCCTGCCCCCCCTTGCCCCATTCCTGCCTCCCTCCTGCCCCATTCCTGCCTCCCTCCTGCCCCATTCCAGCCTCCCTCCTGCTTCATTCCTGCCTCCCCCTGCCCCATTCCTGCCTCCCTCCAGCCCCATTCCAGCCTCCCTCCAGCCCCATTCCTGCCTCCCCCATTCCTGCCTCCCCTTGCCCCATTCCAGCCTCCCTCCTGCTTCATACCTGCCTCCCTCTATTCCTGCCTCCCCCTGCCCCATTCCTGCCTCCCCCTGCCCCATTCCTGCCTTCTCCTACCCCATACCTTCCACTCTTTGCCTCATTCCTAGCTCTCCCTTCGGCCCCCCTTGCCCTATGCCTCCCTCCTTATACCCCATTTCTCTCTAGCCACCTGCCCCATTCTTCCCTGTCACTGCCATAAAGGCGTACCTCCCTCGCCCGTCCGTAGGTCTCAGGCTCCCGTCTATGCATTTCCCGCCACCTGCAAGCTCCCTCGGTGTCCTTGAACGGAACCTCAAGCTAAGTCTAACCTAACCTAACCTGAATGGAATAAAACATAAACCAAATTCAAACTTTCAGCTGACCTAACCTTAATCTATCCTTAACCTAAACCTAACACATTAAGAGGCTAGGATACCGCCGTTCTTGGATCGAAAACAAAGGCCAAATTGGTAGGCAGAGCACTAACGAAGCCCTAACAAGGACGCCATCGTGTTTGGGATCCGTCGACGTACAGGTAGATGTTACCTTTAGCACCCCTCCCCCTCCCCTCCCCCTCAAGATGACACACTCCATGATTTTTCGCTTTTGTTAAATTTTGCGTTGTTAAGGTTCTTGTTTATAATTTTTGAGATTATCCTCGTTATAGTGAACTGTATGTTAAGAGATGATCGCTTGTAGGTTGGTTGTGGGATATTGAGAACATCCTGGTCGATGTGTTGGTTATTGGTGACAAGACAACAGAGAGGCTGTGGTCGCTTGAAGGCTCTTAAGATGGTTTAGAACATCCCGGTCCTGATGTGCTGTAAGGTGACTGACTGAACCTGGTTGCCAGGTCACTGATGGTTCTATACGACGGAACAATCTGGTCTCCTGATTCTTGGATGACAACCTGAATACTCTTCTCGTCTTGTCACTGACATACGATATGGCACCTGAGTTGCTAGTGCCTCTCACAGCAGCAGACAAACTGTGCTTCAAGTGCCATCTTCGTGAGTACATGTCAAAGGCATGTGTGTGTGTGTGTGCGTGCCCCAGGAGGTCAGGGCTGTAGGGCGTGTGTGTGTGTCCCCCCCAGGAGGTCAGGGCTGTAGGGCATGTGTCTCTCTCCCAGGAGGTCAGGGCTGTAGGGCATGTCTCTCTCCCAGGAGGTCAGGGCTGTAGGGCATGTGTCTCTCCCAGGAGGTCAGGGCTGTAGGGCATGTGTGTGTGTGTGTCCCCCAGGAGGTCAGGGCTGTAGGGCATGTGTCTCTCTCCCAGGAGGTCGGGGCTGTAGGGCATGTGTGTGTGTGTCCCCCAAGAGGTCAGGGCTGTAGGGCATGTGTCTCTCTCCCAGGAGGTCGGGGCTGTAGGGCATGTCTCTCTCTCTCAGGAGGTCAGGGCTGTAGGGCATGTGTCTCTCTCCCAGGAGGTCAGGGCTGTAGGGCATGTCTCTCTCTCTCAGGTCAGGGCTGTAGGGCATGTGTCTCTCTCTCAGGAGGTCAGGGCTGTAGGGCATGTGTCTCTCTCTCAGGAGGTCAGGGCTGTAGGGCATGTCTCTCTCTCAGGAGGTCAGGGCTGTAGGGCATGTCTCTCTCTCAGGAGGTCAGGGCTGTAGGGCATGTCTCTCTCTCCCAGGAGGTCAGGGCTGTAGGGCATGTGTGTGTGTGTGTCCCCAGGAGGTCAGGGCTGTAGGGCATGTCTCTCTCTCAGGAGGTCAGGGCTGTAGGGCATGTCTCTCTCTCAGGAGGTCAGGGCTGTAGGGCATGTCTCTCTCTCAGGAGGTCAGGGCTGTAGGGCATGTCTCTCTCTCCCAGGAGGTCAGGGCTGTAGGGCATGTGTGTGTGTGTGTCCCCCAGGAGGTCAGGGCTGTAGGGCATGTCTCTCTCTCTCAGGAGGTCAGGGCTGTAGGGCATGTCTCTCTCTCTCTCTCTCTCAGGAGGTCAGGGCTGTAGGGCATGTCTCTCTCTCTCTCCCAGGAGGTCAGGGCTGTAGGGCATGTGTCTCTCTCCCAGGAGGTCAGGGCTGTAGGGCATGTGTGTGTGTGTGTGTGTGTGTCCCCCAGGAGGTCAGGGCTGTAGGGCATGTCTCTCTCTCTCAGGAGGTCAGGGCTGTAGGGCATGTGTGTGTGTGCGTCCCCCAGGAGGTCAGGGCTGTAGGGCATGTGTCTCTCTCTCAGGAGGCCAGGGCTGTAGGGCATGTGTGTGTCTCCCAGGAGATCAGGGCTGTAGGGCACGTATGTCCTCCACGGGGTCAGGGCTGTAGGGCATGTGTGCCGCCCCCCCCCCCCGGGGGGGTCAGGGCTGCAGGGCATGTGTGTGTCCTCCGGAGGTCAGGGCTGCAGGGCATGTGTGTGTCCTCCGGAGGTCAGGGCTGTAGGGCATGTGTGTGTCCCAGGAGGCCAGGGCTGTAGGGCATGTGTGTATCTCCCAGGAGGTCAGGGCTGTATGGCATGTGATCCCCCCCCCCCCCCCCTCAGGAGGTCTGGGCTGTAGGGCATGTGTGTGTCCTCCGGAGGTCAGGGCTGCAGGGCATGTGTGTGTCCTCCGGAGGCCAGGGCTGTAGGGCATGTGTGTGTCCCAGGAGGCCAGGGCTGTAGGGCATGTGTGTGTCCCAGGAGGCCAGGGCTGTAGGGCATGTGTGTGTCCCAGGAGGCCAGGGCTGTAGGGCATGTGTGTGTCCCAGGAGGCCAGGGCTGTAGGGCATGTGTGTGTCCCAGGAGGCCAGGGCTGTAGGGCATGTGTGTCCCAGGAGGCCAGGTGTGTGTCCCAGGAGGTCAGGGCTGTAGGGCATGTGTGTATCTCCCAGGAGGTCAGGGCTGTAGGGCATGTGATCCCCCCCCCCCCTCAGGAGGTCAGGGCTGCAGGGCATGTGTATGTCCTCCGGAGGTCAGGGCTGCAGGGCATGTGTGTGTCCTCCGGAGGTCAGGGCATGTGTGTGTCCTCCGGAGGTCAGGGCATGTGTGTGTCCTCCGGAGGTCAGGGCATGTGTGTGTCCTCCGGAGGTCAGGGCATGTGTGTGTCCTCCGGAGGTCAGGGCATGTGTGTGTCCTCCGGAGGTCAGGGCATGTGTGTGTCCTCCGGAGGTCAGGGCATGTGTGTGTCCTCCGGAGGTCAGGGCATGTGTGTGTCCTCCGGAGGTCAGGGCATGTGTGTGTCCTCCGGAGGTCAGGGCATGTGTGTGTCCTCCGGAGGTCAGGGCATGTGTGTGTCCCAGGAGGTCAGGGCTGCAGGGCATGTGTGTGTCCCAGGAGGTCAGGGCTGTAGGGCATGTGTGTGTCCCAGGAGGTCAGGGCTGTAGGGCATGTGTGTGTCCCAGGAGGTCAGGGCTGTAGGGCATGTGTGTGTCCCAGGGGGTCAGGGCTGTAGGGCATGTGTCCCCTACCGGAGGTCAGGGCTGCAGGACATGTGTGTGTCCCAGGAGGTCAGGGCTGTAGGGCATGTGTGTACTGTACCTGTGAAAGAAGTACATATGTAGGGGTTGTCTTCACCGTACATCTGTCCGGTGTATACTTATTGATATGTTCATTTTATACTGTGCCACATGTCCAAGATGTAAATATTCAAGACTTGCATATCCACCGTATATATGAAAGTTGTAGTTACAAATTTACGTTAACAATATTCAGCCTTTACATGTTTTAGATGTACAGTCAACAAAACAATTTTCTGCGCCTTTATGGTGTTATACAATGACACACCGGACCAAGAATTCTGAACAACTCATTTACGCGAGTGATTCCTGTTAATTTCTCTGTATTAACTATGTGATATAGAAAATACATCATACTGGTTATACAATGCATCGCTCAACTAGAAATACCAACCTTATCAAATAAACATGGCCTCAGTCAGTGATCGTTGCAGAGTCCATCAGGCCAAGGGGTGCAGAGCACTTTTTTGCTGACTGTACTTAAGGTTTATGTTATCCACTGTACTTTTACTTCAAGTTGTGCATTTTCCGGTGTGTCAGTGAAAGCACCATACACATGACTTACATAAACGTCTACCGCCATTAAGTCTTGAGGTATTCATCAAGAAAGTAAGTTCTGGAATGTGTATGTTTGGAGTACTGTGCAAGTGATGGCCACATGTCTGAAGGAGTGTGCTTGTCAAGGGTGTATTAGTCGTAGCGTGTCCGTAGAGATCGTGTAGGAGTGAGGTACAGTAATGAGGACATAAGACGCTTCAACATTTGGAAACGAGGGAGTCGATTCATTCTAACCAAGACTCTTCTACACGTGGAGACAGAATTCTACTGTATTGGGTGATGTTCATATTGCTGGGTGTTTACTTTATGAGCTGTAGTTCTGTGTATATGAACAGTGAAAAGAAGGGGTTTACAGATTTTTTTGAAAGTTGGTAATGTCTTAGATGCTCACCTAGAACGACACAGTTTGGTTTTAGAAGAGTGATGTTAAAGTCATTGAGAGTTAAGAGAGAAAGATGGTTGAACGTCAGTGATGCTGTCAAGAAATTACTTATGCCTAAGAACATAAAATAATCGAGATTTCTGTTATTTTACGTAGAATTGTATATGTGATCTCGCGTAAGGAGAGGAAAGTTGATAATGGACAAAGGAACAAGGTCTGAGAAACTGTATTAAGACACCATATTATAGTATCGTACTGGAGATGAATCACATGCTTAAAGTGTTCATATAAGATAATTAATCCCTATAATTACACCAATGCCTGTATAGCTTTATGCAAATTAGCTGTTGACAGTAATGTTACTGAACTAAGAATTGTCAGGCATATTGTTGAGATAATTTGAAATTGTAGGTTTGGTTTATACAAGTCAGATCCTAACCTAACGTAACCTAGCCTAACCTAACCTAACGTAACCTAACGTAATCTAGCCTTCTTGTTCTTGTTCTTTTTCTTGTTCTCCTCCTCCTCCTCTGCATTATATCATCATCAACTGAATTAAAATTCAAACGCCTTAACCTTACACACTGTGACCCTGGGTTGGAGAGGGGGGATGGGGGAGGGCGGGGGAAGACTCACCTAAATCACCCAGCAGGCGCTTTGTGACACCCAACAAGTGACCTTTGGGTGGGGGCAGTTTTCTCGCCAGATCTAGACCAGTGGGCAGTGTTAACCCCCAAAGGTCACCGAGGCAGGAGTGACCTTTGGGAAGTTTTGGGATTATAAATAGTGTTGTAGGAGGTGGTGGTGGAGGTGGTAGGTTAGTGAAGTCCTTGGTGGTGGTGGTTTGTTGAAGAGGGTCTGTTTTTTTTTATTGTTTTTATGTTGGTTTATTTGTTTTTATGTATGTTTGTTTGTTTGTTTTTTGTTTTATTGTTTGTTTTGTTCTTCGTTTGTTCGTTTTATTGTTTGTTTTTTAGAATGATGTTTTTTGTGGTGTCATTATTGTTTGTGTTGTTGCATGCTTGTTTGTGTGTGATGTTTTGTTTGTTTGTGGTTGGTGTGTGAGAGAGAGAGAGAGAGAGAGAGAGTATCAACACAATTTCCATACCATATACTTACCAACAACTTTGTCATAACGTAACAGTGAGCCAGGGACTCTCTCTCTCTCTCTCTCTCTCTCTCTCTCTCTCTCTCTCTCTCATGATAAAAAACTGATCGACTTGTACCTGTGGTTCTTGTTTGTGTTTTAATTGTTAATTTAATACAACTTTTTATCTTATTTCTAATTTCTACTGTTGTTCCAGCCACATGTTGTATTGTTAATAATAATAATAATACGGTATTTATAATAATAAAAATAATGATGATAATAATAATAATTGAGACGATAATTATTAAAATATGGAGGCAGGAGGAGGAAGAGGGAAGGAATGATGATAGTTGAGAAGATGACAATAGTAGTGATAATGCTGGTTGTGGTAGTGATGGTAATATTACACACGTAACAATAATGGTTGCCCTTCGTGTACGAGGATGGCCGGCTCTAGAGCAACCTAGGCGTGAATTTGTTTAAGGTGTTAGAATCTGTCGCCAACACCACAACCACACCCTAAGTTAACGAGTTGTATGACCCAGTTTCAATGAATAGTCCGAGAAGACCGGACAACTCGGCAACTGCACTGGCTAACCATTATTCCAGAATAAGATCCGCAAATCGATTAACATCTAGGTTCCCATTTACTGGTAAATAGAAAGCCAACTGTCGTAAAAAAAAATGCTCATAGTTTCACTCTGTCCGGGAATCGAACAGGGGTCCACTCGCTTGCAAGGCGAGTATGCTGACTATTACACCACAGGTTGCCAAAATCACGTTTAGTAAAAAAATTTTTTTTTTTTTTTTTTCGTGCTGGTCAAGCCCCGACCAGAGGTTAGCTAGACCCCCGGACAACTCTTTCGGAGCTTGACCAGCACGTGGTATTGGTAATATTATCTCGACTTGATTATATGTTACAAATTCACTTGTGAGTTTTTCAATGTTTTGTTTTGTATAATATTTACTTATTCTAAGCTAAATGTTAACAAATAAATGACTTAAATAATACGAAAACAAACAAGTAAAAGCGGAACTCCACCTAATATATACTGTATGTTACACTAAATAGGGATAATTGGCCATTAGTGATAACTACAGTGTGCGGGGGTGGGAGGGGGTCACTCCTTGTATGTTTGTTTGGAATTAAATTATCTTAAGACGGATTTCAACGGCTAACATCAAAGTTAGATTATAGGTTAGATTATATATTCGTCGATATTTAATATAATTTTGAAGAAGGTTGCAATAAAGTGAACTGGATAGATGTAATAAAACTTGGTAGGTGGGTGTAATGCTGCTGAATTAAGAAGTGATAAAGGCTATGTGAGTATATATGAAAGGCTCTAGGTCACGGCTCTAGGTCACGGGACTAGGTTTACGGTTCTAGTTCACGGCTCTAGATCACGGCTTTAGGTCACGGTTCTAGTTCACGGGACTAGGTTCACGGCTCTAGGTCACAGCTGTAGGTCCTGGCTCAAGGTCACGGCTCTAGGTTACGGGACTAGGTCACGGCACGGCTCTAGGTCACGGCTGTCACGGTGCAAGGTCACGGCTCTTAAATAACGGCTATAGGTCACGATGCAAATTCATGGCTCTAGGTCATGGCTGTCACGACTCAGGGTCACGGCTCTGTCAAGGATATATGTCCCGGATCTTGGTCACGGCTCTAGGACACAGCCCTAGGTCACGGTTCAAGGTCGCGGCTCTAGGTCACGGGTATAGGTCACGGATCTAGGTCACAGTTCAAGGTCACGACTCTGTCACAGTTCAAGGTCAAAGTTCTAGATCAAAACTCTAGGTCACGGTTCAAGGCAAGGTTCCAGGCCACGGCTCTAGGTCACGGCTCTAGGTCAAAGACTTTCGACGAAATACCTCATTATCGGGTGGACAGTTTAGTTTAACTTTGCCAAAAAATTTGATAATGTCTCCTCATAACCCCACCCTTCCTCTCCTTTACCTTACCTTCCCCCTCTCTCACTCTCTCCCTCTCTCTTCCCTCTCTCCCTCCTCTCTTTCCTTTTCCATTTCACCTTCTCCCTCCCCCTCCCTGTGATTACTTTCTACAATTATTGCATCTAGCTATAACTGAGTGGAGCATCAAGGTGAGTTAGGTAAGACACAAGGAGTTTAAAGATGAAAATGTATTACAGTCTCTCCTCGACTTACGACGGTGTTCCGTCCCGACGACCAGGTCGTAATACCTGAAATATTGATATTAAATATTATCATCAATGACTTCTTTTGGTATTAAACAATACAATTTGGTGCTAATTTTTTCCTCTTATATAAAGTAGCTTTAGTGTATAGGGTGAAACATCTATCATGAAGTGATTGTCATTAGAACTTTACGGGGTCTGAATTTGTAAAAAAAACACAACTAATGTGTTTAATCTACTCATAATCAATTTGGTAAAATGAATGTTTAGGTCATCCACCTCTACTTGGCATTTGAAAAAACATAATTTCAATGTCACCAAACCTAACCTAACCCAACTTAACTAATCTAACATAACCTAACTTAACTGGTAAAAAACGGGCAACTTAAAATCATTAAATTCGCTGGATGGCCAAAAAGATAATAATATCATCAATTCCATTTATTTTAGAAGGACTTATTCATTTTTGTTGAAATCATGGACATACAAAGCCAATATATCTACATTTGATTCTACCAGTGTGAATGGCAAAGTTAATTAATATCACCACTCCAACTGTTGGCCCAAACAAGTCGTAAAGTAGTTCTTTTTTGTAATACATCGAGTCACTAAGGGAATAAAAAAATAAAACATGAATTTAGGTCACTGAATTTATCTTATTAGTAGCAAATTGTGGTTAAACTGATGCACAAATGAAACATGCCTGGGAAGTACCTAGCACTAGTTACCTGGCATATTTGGACTTATTAAAATATGAAATCTAGGCTAATAAGTAATTATACTAAGGAAATGATTATTTTGGTAGTGCTGGACGGTTATTAATTGCGCTCATTACGAAAATTGGGTCGATATTAATTCTGATAAAGGACGTCATTCACCATCCCAGAGGAAGCTGTTCTCACCACTCTTCAAATAGACCATTTACGACTTTTTTTTTGTTCAATTTGATTTCAATACATTTCTACACATAAATTAGTTGTATTAGTTATCTTAAAGGCTAACCTTTTATGATGGTTAGGCGAATTTGGAGGATATAAACGGCGAGTAGAGGCTGGCGGCATTTTTCGTACACAAACATGGACCGCTTTTAAAAAGAACAATACAATTCTGCATGTGCTGTTCTGTATGGAGTATATCGTATAACAAATATTATTCCTTTGCAGATTTATACATTTTATGTCCATCCAAATCAATTTTCTTTTTGGTTTCAAAAATAGTTCCCGGACGACATTTCCCCATGTTCCAATAACGATGGCTGTCCACGGGTGAACCTCGTGGAGAACTAAGTTGTTCCTGGAAATGAAATGGAAGGAGGATTTACTAAGTTGATATTGTGTTCTCCTCTATCTCTCTCTTGTGTGTGGTTTTTTTTTACGGGAATTAGCCAACCCGGGAACAGGTCAAACGACCCACAACGGAGCCTGGGGGGCGAAAAAAAAGAACTTTATTTTTATGAGATTCTGTCTGTTCGTCCATCTTGTGCGGGCAATCAACATGGTAGGTAGTGAGCCGGTCGAGTCTCTGTTGTTTTGACGCTTTTGTTTTTTTAATGCCCCAATTTAAGAGTGACTTACAGTAGATGAATTCACCATTTGGGGGTAAGGGTGGGGGGAGTGAGGGCGGGGGATGGGGGTTGGCGGGGTGAGGGTGGTGGGTGGGGGATGAGGGGTGTGAGGGTGGGGGGAGTGAGGGTGGGGGGTAGGGGTTGGCGGGGTGAGGGTGGAGGGTGGGGGATGAGGGGTGTGAGGGTGGGGGGGGGTGGAGGGTGGGGGATGAGGGGTGTGAGGGTGGGGGGAGTGAGGGTGGGGGTTGGCGGGGTGAGGGTGGAGGGTGGGGGATGAGGGGTGTGGTAATGGAGAAGGTTTAGGTGAGGGAATTTAGTGGACAAAGACTTGAGAATCCAACAGACATATACACAAGATAGTCATACACACACATACATGGCAGTCATATGCACAAGACAGTCATACACGCCCACATAGCTTGAATGTTGTACGGAGTGCCCCATTATATCTCTATGTTAATAAACGTCTACTTTTGGAGGTTGACTGCGTAAATATATGAATTATTAAAGAAAAACAGGAAAAACAGCTAATGTAACATAAATAGACCTTCCAAAAAGTCGATATTAATTCCCCTGCCTGTGACACGACAAAGTAAGTACCTCTATCTAGCTCCTCCAGTCCCAGATCGAGGCAAGGCCAAGCCAGTTCATCACTTACTAACTAAACTCTAGGGTAGGTGTTGGGTGGTGTGGTGCAGTGCGTGGTGAAGGGTGGTGAAGTGTTGGGTAGGGTGGTGTGGGGTGGTGTAAGGTAAGGTAAGGTTAGGTAGGGTAGGACATCCCGTCTATAACCACCCACCCACACCCATCAACCTCTCACCCATCCTGGGAGGTGGGGAATGGTACCATCCGTCAGCCAACAACAGAAGGTACCAAGAACCACTGACTGGGAAGGGTTAGAGGATGACGGGGTGGGTGGGATGAGAGGGTAGTGTAGAGGGTGGTGTACTAAAAAAAAAATAATAAAAAAAAAAAAAAATAAAAAATTAAAAAAAATTTTGTGGATCGTTGCGTTGCGGTGGGTCGTTGGGTTCGTTGCGGTGGGGTGGGTCGTAGCGGTTTTTGCTGGGTCGTTCGATTCTTTTGGTGTTTTTATTTAACTTAAATGATTAATATAATTGAGACATCAGACAGCACAAATAATACGTCATAAAATAGGGTAGTGTTGGGTAGGGTGGTGTAGGGTGGTGTATTGGGGGTGTAGGACATCCCGACTATAACCACCCACCCACACCCATCATCCTCTCACCCATCTTGGGAGGTGGGGAATGGAGAGGATGAAGGGGTGGGTGGGGTGAGAGGGATGATGGGGAGTGGGGGATGAGGAGAGGGAATCCACATCCTTCCCAGGAAGTGGAGAATGGTACAATCCGTCAGGCGCCGACAGAAGGTATCAGGACCCACCGACTGGGAAGTGTGTGTGTAGGGTGGTGTAGTGGGTGGTGTAGTGTGGGATATGGTGGTGTAGTGAGGGTGTAGTGGGTGGTGTAGTATGGGGTATGGTGGTGTAGGGTGGTGTACGGTAAGGTATCAGGACCCACCGACTGGGAAGTGTGTGTAGGGTGGTGTAGTGGGTGGTGTAGTGTGGGGTATGGTGGTGTAGTGGGGGTGTAGTGGGTGGTGTAGTATGGGTTATGGTGGTGTAGGGTGGTGTACGGTAAGGTATCAGGACCCACCGACTGGGAAGGGTGTGGAATCCCCCATCCACACCCATCCTGGGAGGTGGAGAATGGCACCATCCGGTAGTTGGCAACGGAAGGTATCAGGACCCACCGACTGGGAAGGGTGTGGAATCCCCCCATCTATCTGTGTCTCTGTGTCTGACTGTTTCTGCCAGTCTGTCTCACAATATCGATCTCTGTCTGTCTTTCTGATTTTCTGCCTCTGTTTTTCTGTCTGTCTGTATGTTAGTCTATGTTTTGTCTGTTTCAGTTTGGGTGACAGCGGTCGAGCCTGAGAAGAGCGCCGGACCTTCTTATTTACGGCGATTCCTTCTTTATCTTGAGTTATTAGCCAAGATTGTCTGTCTCTCCCTGTCTGCCTCTGACTGTCTGTCTGTCTGTCTCCGCTCGTCTGTTTGTCTGTCTGTATGTCTTTTTCTGTCTGTGTCTTACGGTGTTTGTCCGTTTGTCTGACGGTTTCTGTCTGTTTCTGTGTGTCTGTCTGTTTAATGTCTGTCTGTCTGTGTCCGTCCGTCTGTCTGTTTTTCTAACTGTCTCTGTTTGTCTGTCTGTCTACAAATCCTCCCTAAGGAATCCTATCCTATAAATCAACATACCCGACCACCGCCCCCCCCCCCAGACAAAGCTCCACAGAAATACTGACAATTCTCCATACCCAACCTCAGCGACAACCCTCTCAATAAAAACAACCTAACTCAACAACTCCTTTCAACAAAAAACAGACAGAAAGACAGACAGACAGACAGAATAGACAGCCAGAGACCGACATAGTGGAAAGACAGAGAGCCTGAGACAGACAGATAGACAGAACGAGACAAACACAGACACAGGCAGACAGAGACAGACTGACGGACAGACAAACAGAGATACAAAGACAGACAGAGACTGAGAGACAGACGGACAGAGACAGTTAGACAAACTAACTCTACCAAAGCACCAATCACCTACTGCGGCACCAAGAGACGCCAACCCCAGTAAACAGAAACCCTCCTCCTGGTGTACATTAACACAGTATAACCTTTTTCTTCTATATTTTAAATTTATTTATGTTCTTTTTTCGCCCCCCCCCCCCCCCAGGCCCCGTTGTGGGTCGTTTGATCTGTGCCCGGGTGGGCTAATTCCCATTAAAAAAAAAAAGCAACTGGCTGGGCCCAGCCTCGAACTGGTCCCGGCGGTGCTAGACGTAGTTCGTCAGGCCACCGCCAGGGTCTACTGTCGGCTTTTCTGAAGGTGGTTTTGTTGTTTTTCTTTAATAATTCATATATTTTCGTAGTTTTTCTCAGGATTTGTATGAATTTATACTCAAATAACAGAGTTACAATTGTATTGAAGCTGTGTGTGGCCCTTTTACAGCCAATCTTGGCTACTAACTCAAGATACACTTGTGTGTGCGTGTTTGACTGTCGTGTGTATGAGTGTCGTGAATCATGAAGAAATTTTGCAAGAACCTATACCAAAACACATACAAAAGAATACCAAACAGTTATAAACAACAGCGCCACGGTAACTCTGCTATTGGAGTTTAAAATCACGTTAAGAACTGCGAAAATAAATAAATTATTGAAGAAAAACTGCAAAAATACCACAAGTAACATAGATACAACTTCTGGAATGTTGATCAATGTCCCCCTGGCGGTGGCCTGGCGAACTAGGGGGGGGGTCACAGCTTCCATGGTAAACACTTTAAATATTATGAGTGTCTCTCACCCACAATGGAGAGGCCTACACTATTTTCTCTCACCACCGCTGTCTACACCTACACTATGGTTACTCACACGAGCCAGAAGCACCGGACATGGAGTAGAAAAATTGTCCTCGTTGCAGATGGTGACGTCATCGTGTGGGTAGCAACGGACCCTGGTGTTATGGTGAAGTAATGGTGAGGTGATGGTGATAGTAAAAGAGATGGTGAATAGATGGTGAAGTTCTTGGGAAGGCCACAGTGAGGTAACGATGAGAATGGTGATATGGTGAAATGATGGTGAGGTGACTGGAGGAACTATTCACTGGTGAAGGGTTACTGGTGCACCACTGAAGTATGAATGAAGAAGTAATGATAAAAAAGATAGCTAAAAGGAATGATGGTGAGATATAAGAGAAGAGGTGATGGTGAGTTTTAATGGTGATGGTGAGCGTAATGGTCCGGGTTTACAAGCTTTTACATATACGTGAACGCTTTAAGATTATAACACACACACACACACACACCATTTTTATCCTTCATATCCCGAGAAAATTTACTCAACTAAAATAAATAACTATGATGTATGTGAGGCCCATAGGGTTATGTGAGGCCCATAGGGTTATGTGAGGCCCACAGGGTTATGTGAGGCCCACAGGGTTATGTGAGGCCCACAGGGTTATGTGAGGCCCAAAGGGTTATGTGAGGCCCATAGGGTTATGTAAGGCCCACAGAGTTATGTGAGGCCCATAGGGTTATGTGAGGCCCACAGGGTTATGTGAGGCCCATAGGGTTATGTGAGGCCCACAGAGTTATGTGAGGCCCATAGGGATATGTGAGGCCCACAGAGTTATGTGAGGCCCACAGGGTTATGTGAGGCCCATAGGGTTATGTGAGGCCCATAGGGTTATGTGAGGCCCATAGGGTTATGTGAGGCCCACAGGGTTATGTGAGGCCCACAGGGTTATGTGAGGCCCACAGGGTTATGTGAGGCCCATAGGGTTATGTGAGGCCCACAGGTTATGTGAGGCCCACAGGGTTATGTGAGGCCCACAGGGTTATGTGAGGCCCACAGGGTTATGTGAGGCCCACAGGGTTATGTGAGGCCCACAGGGTTATGTGAGGCCCATAGGGTTATGTGAGGCCCATAGAGTTATGTGAGGCCCACAGGGTTATGTGAGGCCCACAGGGTTATGTGAGGCCCACAGGGTTATGTGAGGCCCACAGGGTTATGTGAGGCCCACAGAGTTATGTGAGGCCCACAGGGTTATGTGAGGCCCACAGGGTTATGTGAGGCCCATAGGGTTATGTGAGGCCCATAGGGTTATGTGAGGCCCATAGGGTTATGTGAGGGCCACCGGGTTATGTGAGGGCCACCGGGTGTGTGAGGGCCACCGGGTGTGTGAGGGCCACCGGGTGTCTGAGGACCACAGGGTGTGTGAGGGCCGCTGGGTGTGTGAGGGCCACCGGGTATATAAGGCCACCGGGTATATAAGGGCCACCGGGTATGTGAGGGCCACAGGGTATGTGAGGAATGCCGGGTGTGTGTGTGTGTGTGTGTGTCACAGGGTGTGTGTGAGGCACAAGGTGTGTGAAGGCCACAGGGTGTGTGAGGGCCACCGGTTGTGTGAGGGCCACTGGGTGTGTGAGGGCCACCGGATGTGTGAGGGCCACAGGGTATGTGAGGGCCACAGGGTATGTGAGGGCCACAGGATATGTGAGGAATGCCGGGTGTGTGTGTGTGTGTGTGTGTGTAAGGGTCACAGAGTGTGTGTGAGGCACAGGGTGTGTGAGGGCCATAGGGTGTGTGAGGGCCACCGGATATATAAGGGCCACCGGGTATGTGAGGGCCACCGAGTGTGTGAGGGCCAGAGGGTGTGTGAGGGCCACCGGGTATGTGAGGGCCTCAGTGTGTGTGAGGGCCACCGGGTATGTGAGGGCCACAGTGTGTGTGAGGGCCACTGGGTGTGTGAGGGCCACCGGGTATATAAGGGCCACCAGGTATATAAGGGCCAGAGGGTGTGTGAGGGCCCAGAGGCTGATTGGACACGGGAGGAGACAGACGTTCTTGCGTTCTTGTAACGGCTTTTTCCGCCATAGCCCGCTGCATCTTGTGCAATTCCACTTGCACTGTAACGGTTTTTTCCGCCATAGCCCGCTGCATCTTGTGCAATTACTTGCACCTGTTCTTGTTGTTGTTGTTCTTGCTACCAAGCACTAACAATCCATCCATCCATTCATCATTCTTTTTAAAAGTGGCTTTGTCACTTTATAATTTTTTGACACCTCACGAGCGCTCAGGATTGACAATCTTAGCATTCCCTCCCCACAGTTAGTGTGAGTGACCCACACAACTGCGAGGGAAGTGCTAACTGTTGTCCTTCCTGACGTGGTTGGAGGGCTTTCTCTCTAACTAAATTTTTTCCATACTTACCCTGGCCGAGGCACCTGCTGAATTTTTTTTAATTCAGTATTCGTGCTAGAGCCCCCCCAGTGGTGCACACCTCACGGAGTGGGATTGTGTGTTTCCGGTGGGGGTCGGGGAAAACCTGGGCCAATCCAGCAGTGACGTCTGTGATCGTGCAGGCACACCACTGTTCGGGGGTCGTCCTTAAGTACAAGTATTTTTTTTTTAGCACTTAAGGGCCTTGCATAACCTTAGTGCACTAACATCATATATGTAAAGTTCAACCAAAGTTGTACCCAAGGGGTGGTTCCCAGCCACCCCAACCATGCCCTCTGGGAGGGGAAGCTCCAAGCCCCCCTCTGCTCGTCCAGGCAGGGACAGGCAGAGGCGGGAAGCCAATCATGACCCACGACTGCCACGACCAACGACAAACTCTGACAATAACTCTGACAATGTAACGGTTACCGACAAAACTACGCAACAAAGACCAAACATTCAAGTTTCAACTGAGAAGGCCCGAGTAATCCACTTTCGGACTGTTGACACGTCTACCTCCTTTGACAAAATTAATGGCTTCATTATACATAAGGCCATTAAGGATCAGATAGGGGACGTGGAGAAAGTCCGAAAGACAAGAAAAGGCGAACTCCAAGTTACTGTTAAGGACGCTCAGCAAATGAGGGACGCCTTGAATCTTAGAACATTTCATTCAACAACAGTGGAACCATATATCCCAGCTTTTCTCAACACCTGTAAGGCTGTAGTTAATAGCTACGAATTTCAGGGGATGACAAATGACGAAATTAAGTTCCACATGAAAGATCAAGGAGTCGTCGATGCTTTCGTTTTTAATAGAAAGACCACAGACGGTGAACGCAAACGATCAACTACAGCTGTACTGACTTTTGAAGGACTTGTTAGGCCCACTCATGTCTTGGTAGGATATGAGAGGGTCCAGACCAAAACATATATTCCATTTCCAATGCGTTGTTTCAACTGTCAAAGATTTGGACACACTGGTAAGGCCTGCCGTAACACCCAGGTATGCTCCAAGTGTGCTCAAACTGGACACAGGGACGATGACTGTACACAGACGGAGGAAAAATGCTACCACTGTTCCGGTCAGCATGCTGCCTCAGACAGGAAGTGCCCTTCCTACCTGAGGGAGTATGAGATCGGTAAGGTGAGAGCAGAGAATAATTTGGACTACAGGGAGGCTAAGAGGCAGGTGGAGATGTCCTTGCAGACACCAACACCTGGAATGTCCTTTGCATCTGCTGTATCCAAAAATACCTCACCTCCCAAAATGTGCACCATTGGAACCCAGACTGAGACCAGGACCATCTCAACACAGACTGACTTCATAATCCCCGGTTATTCAACCAAAGACGAGAACACTAATACAACCATGACTAATAACAAGACCACAAAACCCAAACCGACTCGCGACCTTACCTACCCTCAAGTAAAGAGGAGGAGAACGCAGTCACTAGAGAACTTGACAAGAGACTCAACACAACCACCAACCTTTCGCATTGTTGAAAGGTTCCAGGGGCAGGGAGCCCCTGCTGAGCAGAGTACTGGCTCTTCGGAGCTGGGAGACTGCTCACCTGATGAGGGGGATTCTTCCCTGGAACAATTTTCCCCCCGATTTACAAGAGGAAAATCTAAAGCCCAAAACGCTGACCATATCAACTCTCAGACTTAAAATTCAGTATCATCCAGTGGAATTGCAGAGGTGCTAGGAATAAAAATGCTCAATTTCATTTACTTATGTCATTATTCCGGCCGGACGTTTTTTGCCTACAAGAGACGCTACTTGCGGGTCACGACGACCCACCTGTATTCGACAACTACACGTCCTACAGGGGAGACAACCTAAGGGGGGTAGCCCTATACATTCGGAGTTCATTCGCCCAGCAAAGAGTCGGTCTGAACTTGAACCTGCAGGCTGTCGCGTGCAGAGTTAAGATTCGGACTGGCTATGTTGCCATCTGTTCACTATACTGTCCTCCGGGCGGGCTCATTGACGATGGTGAGCTTGAGGAGCTATTCATCCAACTGCCAGGAAAGAAAATGATCCTCGGCGACCTCAATGCTCACCATTTGCGGTGGGGCAGTGTCCGGAGTGACGGAAGGGGAGAGCAGGTGGCTGCAGCTATCCTCAACTCCAACTTGTCTCTTCTGAATGACGGTAGTGCGACTCGAGTGGACGAACGATTTGGCACAGCGTCGGCTATAGATCTTTCTATAGTTGACGCTGCCTTGCTATTAGATTGTAAATTTTCTACATACGACGACTCTCTGGGTAGTGACCATTTTCCGATCTGCATTTCTTATGAGTGTGGCGCCCCGACGGCTACTCCCGAGGTGCGCTACAACCTTAGGAAGGCAGACTGGGGGGCATACTCAGAAGCCGTTCGTATAGACACCATTGGACAAGACATCAACACCAAAATTACACACATACAACAAGCTATAATACACGCTGCAGATTTAACAATTCCTAAGACTTCTGCAAAAACCCACAGACCTGGAGTTCCATGGTGGACACCAGACTGCCGACGAGTTGTCTGTGAGCGAAATAGGAGTTGCCGTTTATTTAATAGAATTCCATCACTTGTAAACTTAATTGAGTATAAAAAAGCTAGAGCCAAGGCTAGGAGAGTTCTCAGGGAGTGTAAGAGAGAGTCTTGGCGGGCGTTCGTCTCCACTATTAACAAGGATACCCCTTCCTCTGAGGTATGGTCCGCTATAAACCGGGTCAGATCCAAAGGAGGAAGGAGTTTTATCCCACAGGTGAGTAGTGGAGGGCGGATTCTCGACGATCCCCAGGCCATTGCCAACACCCTAGGCCAGAAGTTTGCAGATGCCAGTAGCTCCACCAATCATGATCCACGCTTCGGCGTGTTCCGTGATCGTGCCGAGCTCTTGCATCTCGACTTCGAGAATGGGGACGAACAGGGCTACAATCGAGCATTTTCCCCAGAGGAACTTTCCTTTGCTGTTAATAAGGGCAAGGGCTCTACTCCTGGACCTGACGGTATACGATACGAGATGATTAAGCACCTTGACCAGGGAAACCTGGACAAATTGCTAGAAGTGTACAATGAGATCTGGACGTCCAGAACGTTTCCAAACTCATGGCACTTTGCCCATGTCGTACCGATCCCGAAGAGGGACAAATGCCCGAATAACACCAACTCATTCCGTCCGATTTCGCTCACAAACTGTCTGTGTAAGGTCATGGAACGTATGATAAAGCGTAGACTAATGTATTTTTTGGAAAGTAACAACTTATTGAATGATCGACAGTGTGGTTTCCGCCAAGGTAGAAGCACACTAGATCATTTAATAAGTCTTGAAACTGACATCTCAAAAGCTCTTTGCAGTAAAGAAACATTAATTGCAGTATTTTTAGACATAGAAAAAGCTTTCGACATGACATGGCGGACTGGCCTCATGATGAAGCTCCACGCCATGGGTCTGAGAGGTAATTTACCAATTTTCATCAGTAATTTTTTGCAAGACCGGACTTTTTCCGTCAAACTAAAAGGTAACGTAAAATCAGACATATTTGTCTTAGAAAATGGAGTTCCACAAGGTAGCGTTTTGGGCCCGATTTTATTTCTTGTAATTATTAATGATTTCCTATCACCAGCCCCCAGCTTGAGTGACCTCAAATTCTCCTTGTTTGCTGACGATTGCGCAATCTGGCGCTCCTCTCGAGTTGAGAGGCTATCTGCACAAAGGGTGCAAGCCGGCCTAAAAGCCGCGGAACAGTGGGCAATACAATGGGGATTTAGGTTTTCAGTTGAGAAGACAGTAGGAGTAGTCTTCACTAAGAAACGTAACATTAGAAATCCAGTATTAAAATTAAATGATACTCCTATTAAATTTCAGACTTCAGTAAAATTTCTCGGTGTTCATTTTGACCGGAAATTAACGTGGAAAAACCACATTAACGAACTTGAAAGTAAATGTCTTAAAGTCACAAACATCCTGAAAGTTTTATCAGGTACTACATGGGGAGCCGATAGGAAATCTTTATTAATGGTGTATAAGACCCTGATCAGATCAAAACTTGATTATGGATGCCAGTTGTATGCTTCGGCATGCGACACCACACTCGCAAGGCTAACCAGAATACAGAACCGATGCCTTCGTCTATGTCTGGGTGCCTACAGGTGTACACGTGTAGTTAAACTAGAGGTTGAGGCCCACGTCCCTCCACTTCACATCAGGAGGGACATGTTGACGCTAAGGTACGGGTTGAGTGCGGCTAGGAAGCGCGGCACAGGCCACCCAGGTTGGTGTGCTGTTGCCAACTTCCGTTTCCTGCAGCTGCGTAAGTCCCCGTCCTCGGTTGTCCGCCTCCAGACCTTGTGCCAGGGTGCTGGTATCCATTTCGGGGATGTTGATAGATACGTTCCACCGTTGTGTCCGCCATGGGAGAACCCCAACCTCCATGTGGAAACATCGTGGCTTCCGGGAGCAAAGAATGACTTTCATCCTGAGCTCCTGAGGCAACTTTTCTATCAATTTCTTGAAGGATTCAGCACCTATACTCACGTGTACACCGACGGGTCCAAGACTGACGACAACGTTGGAGCCGGTATCTGGAGCAGAGACGAGGAGTGGAGCTCCCGCCTGCCGCGGCATGCAACTATTTTCTCTGCAGAAATGTTCGCAATTAGTAAAGCCATTGACATTGCAATAACAAGCAATGTCAGTGATGTTGCTGTCATTTCAGATTCCATGTCAGCTCTTAAAGCAATTGAAGGTGGTGATACTACCAGCAATGAAATACAGGGCAACATTATTAATAAATTACATGAGTGTGCCAAGAATATTGTGCTGGTGTGGGTGCCTGGGCATTGTAACATTTGGGGCAATGAACAGGCAGACAGATTAGCAAGAGCGACTGTGGGTCTCGGGGAGACAACTAATGTGCCCTGGGAGACTCAGTCGTGTCTCTCCTTGGGGAAGACATATACATTTGAAAAGTGGCAACATGATTGGACTAGGCTAAATCTCCACAACACCTAGAAGCCTAACATAGGTAACTGGCCCTCAGCATACAGGAAGAATAGGAGGGAAGAGGTCGTTCTCGCCAGACTTAGGCTGAACTGCACCTATCTGACCCACCTAGGGGCCTACCTTGATCAGTCCTTTCCACCCATCTGTTCCACTTGCAACCAAACTCTCTCCATCAAACATATTCTGACTGAGTGCAGCCAGTACGAACCAGAGCGCCGGCAGCTGGTTATCCTAGCTGCCGAGCAAGGCTTCGTGCTGACTGTACCCAACCTATTGCAAGATGATGTCACCATCAGTGACGTTGTAATAACCTTCCTCAAGGAGACCCATCTTATCGGCATGCTATGATTGACACACGCATGAACTCTTTTTATATCTATTATATGTATACAACCATGCCTAAAGAAAATAAAAATGAATAAAACAAAATTAAAACATACAACATGAGAAACACATCACAAACCTTATCATTACATACAACACTCACATTTATCAAGTTAAACTGACACCCACCAACACATATTCAAACAAAAAGACACGGGCTACAAAAGACTTTAAAAAAAAAAAAAAAAAAAAAAAAAAAATCAGAGAAACTAGTCACCTGACAAGCCATTTCATCTGGTTTGTCAGTAAATCACCATCATATCACTCATGCATACCATAATTCATCCCCAATAAAAAACAAGAAGAAGAAAGAACTAACCAAAATACCAAGAACAAGAAGAACACAAGAATAACAAGAAAAGAAGAAACAAGAACATCAGATTAGTTGTAGCAAAAAAGAAGAGCAAGATTAGAAGAAGAAAGAAAACATCAGCTCCGGCCGAAATAGCCTAATGGCGAAGAGGCCAGAAAACCCTAACAACTTTGAACTTTGTGAGGGCCACCGGGTATGTGAGGGCCACAGTGTGTGTGAGGGCCACAGTGTGTGTGAGGGCCACTGGGTGTGTGAGGGCCACCGGGTATGTGAGGGCCACCGGGTATATAAGGGCCACCGGGTATGTGAGGGCCACCGGGTATATATGGGCCACCGGGTGTGTGAGGGCCACCGGGTATGTGAGGGCCACCGGGTATGTGAGGGCCACTGGGTGTGTGAGGGCCACCGGGTATATAAGGGCTTCCGGGTATATAAGGGCCACCGGGTGTGTGAGGGCCACCGGGTATGTGAGGGCCACAGTGTGTGTGAGGGCCACTGGGTGTGTGAGGGCCACCGGGTATATAAGGGCTTCCGGGTGTGTGTGTGTGTGTAAGGGCCACAGGATGTGTGAGGCCATATCGTTTGTAAGGGCCAGAGGATGTGTGGGAGCCAGAGGGTGTGTGGGGGCCAGAGGGTGTGTGGGAGCCAGAGGGTGTAACGGCCATTAATCGCCCGGATCAAGGTGTGTGGCGTTTACAAATAGGTCTCACCTGACCAGTACACTCAGGCTTAAGCCACAGTCACCTCCAGCTTATGTAAACCGACAATAACCACAGACGTCTTTTATTATATACAAACTTGCAAAGTACAATGTGTTCATGAATGCCTCACCAAGGACCTTCTCGTGCGTTCAAATACTGAAATTGAAATTGAAATATTTTATAGACAATAAAACTATAACATCAAAAGGACTATGCAGTATACTACTCCCACCCTCACCTATACCATCCCCTTCTGGGGCTTACAAAAAGTTATAAATATTATAAGAACACATGAATTATTTTACACCAATAAAATAGTTCATTTTGACATGAACGCTGTACTACATCAATAGAACAGGTAATTTAATCTTATACAAATTTAAAGGTCATCATAACCTTGAAGCAAAATATTTATGCAATGAAAAAATAATAATTTGCCCATAATTTTCAGTAATATTTGTATCCCAATCATAGTCTCATTACAACAGAATCAACAGATGGTAAGTTAGTCCCGTAAGTTACATTGGTGTTTTGTAACACATACAAATAATGCTGAAAACTCTCGCTACACATGACGATCACTTCTCTTTCAAATACCGAGAGAGGAACTTAATGGTTTGTGTGGTAAGGTTGGCCACCTCTTAAGAGACACTAGGCTGATTGATTGTGGTAATTACATCCCTGGCGACGCAACAGCGTAGGTTATATTTCGCCGAATTAAATTTAATGTTTAATGGACTAAAATAAAATATTGCAAGTTAAAAACATAATAAATACAATAGAACTTTCATAAAAACCATTTAAACGTTAATAAATAACACTCACAGCTTGTGTCGAAGGCCGGCTGCTCACTGGGCTCCTCACTACTTATCAGTTATCACAACAAATATTTTTCGAAAGTTTGTTATTCAAGAAGTTTATTTTCCTTAATGATCTGAAGTGTCTATGATTTTCGAATCAATGACCATCCGAAACTTTTTCAAACAAATTGAATCATTCGATGAAAGAACTTTCCAACAAAGATAACTAATGTTGGAAGTTTATCACAACCAAGAATGATGATCTCACAATTTTTCTCAAAGCAGAAGATATGAAGCTAACGTATGGTAACGAAACATACCGTAATGATATTTTGGAAATTTGGGTAAAGTTAGGTTAGTTTTGGTAGCTTCGTATCATCAATAAATGATTGGTTTTGGACTCTTGGAGTTCAGTCGTGGTACTATTTTTAACATTACTTTCCCTAAACCGAGACGCTACTCAGTGCCGCGCGACACCTTGGGGCGGTGCATGGACGCTCGCCGCTCTCTGTGGCTTTATTAATTGTATTGGTAATTTAATGCAGCGCGTTATATGATGAATTTACTCGCTGTGACCACACACAGAAGACCTCCTGGGAAAAAAGTTGGATACATATGAAGTGTTTACTAAGTGTCTTAACGGTGAAGGAAAGTGGCAGGACACCGGGTGCACAACGCCTTCTAGAGGAGTCCGGTAAGACGCTGTTGTTGTGTTTTAAACGAACAATAACAAATCTTGTATCTTTAATGGGAAAAATTTCCTCAACTTGGTGTTAAGGGTGGAACACACTCGTTAAATATTAGCCTTTTCGTTTTCCCTTGTTCGTGTTAAGAATAAGAACTGTGTGCCGCTCGGACCGCCATCTTGGACCGCCAGTTCGTGTTCCTCCTCCCCGTTTATTTTTTTTCTTCTCTATTATCGTTTCGGTCATCCAGCGAATTTGCGGATTTTAAATTCCCAGCGTTATGTTGGGTTAGGGTAGGATTTAATCAGGGTTTTTCGATGGTTTTGGGGTATTATTTTCCTTTCGCACACAGCGTGGGTGCGTTCATAGTATAATCTTGTTTGGTATATATTACTAAAATTATCTTTGTATTTGTCATAATACCCAGAGTTTATTGATTGGTTGAGCATGTATGCATGTTACTTAGAGTAACTCGGCAACAATTTGGATCTGATAATTGTGTGATTTTGTTTGTTTACGTTTATAATTGAAAATGGACTACTAAATGTTTAAAATGATTGAACTTAAACTTTTGGGTGGGATTTTGGGGAAATGTCATGTAGGCGTCCGTGTTTTAGGTGAAGACCAGTTGAAGGTCAAGGGGATGCGATATATAAATTGTGATTATAGATACAATTGAAATAAAAAACTAAGAATAATTCGGACTAAATTGGCAAGTTATAATTAAGAGTTGCTGTCTATGTGAGGCGTTTTTTAAGAATACATTAACCCAGTTCCGCCCGGTGTTGTGCCCCAGGAGTAACTCACCCAATACTGGTGCAGTTTCTAGACAGGTTAGCGTAGACACGAGCCTGCAGCTGGAGCGGAGGTCTTACGCGGTGCCACAGAACCTCCGCCTTGGTGATATTAGTTTCCTCCTGTGACTTCGGTTAATCCATCTTCAGTGTCCGGTTATACCCTTCTTGTGACCCGTTATACCTCTTCCTGTGTCCGGTTATACCCCCTCATGTGACCCGTTATACCCCCTCCTGTATCGGGTTATACCCCTTCTTGTGACCCGTTATACCCCCTCCTGTATCGGGTTATACCCCTTCATGTGACCCGTTATACCTCCTCCTGTGCCTCGGTTATAACCCAACTATGAGCGGCAGTAACCATGACTGTTATCATTACATTACAGAAAAGGTGATAGTGATAATAACTTTCCCTGGCGCAATGTTGCAGGTATATATACGGTTTTAAATACCATGTGACCCAAACGTTCACTTGCAATAATACTGAAAAACTATTTTTAGTTCGTATATTGGAAACAAATATATTTATGATATTACTGTGTATATAATATATAAATGTTTTACACACACGTCAAAGTGACACCAGGATACAAGACTCGTGGCTCTTATGGTTACTGGGGCCAGATTTCAGCATCAATAATCTGTTTATGTCTTCCCGTTCAAGAATATACTTTAAACTAAACTAGACTAGAATTCAGAATAACATGGCAAATTAAATTACCGTATACAGTTAACTTCAATGCATGTATACCATGTTGGTTTCCTAGTGGCTACTGTACTTGCATATTATATTAAGCACGTGTTATTGTTGAAAATTTGTTGGTGTATTAAGGGAATTACCCGGGCACAGGTCCCTGACCCACATGGGGCCTGGGGGGGGGGGGGGGGGGAGGGGGACAAAAGGCAAAAAAAATGCTGAAATAAAAAAAACAAACAGATGAGGAGTGACAAACGATAAATGTGTTGTAAGAGAAACAATTGAGACCCTTCAGCTGTGTGTAAATGAGGTAGAAAGTTAGTCAAGATCAGCAAACTAGGACTTGGTCACAATACTGTTACTATTAAGATTTAGCTCATAGATGTTCACTATCTCTGGCTGAAATATGGCATGGATATGGGCATGTACCTCAGAAGTGTTCGGAAGGTAATATTTTAGGAGGATGGACCTCCACTGCCAAAGGTGGATAACTCCTTCAACAAAAACACGTCTGACTTGGTGGCAGACTCAGACCTAAAAGTGGGTCCCTTGTATCCCACTGCAGTTTTTAATTCAGAGAACTGATGTTTGGTAACTGCCTTGTCGTGGTGAGGAGCTTCAGTTCTCTCGATCTAGTAATCACTGTTGGTGGGTGTTTGTTGACACTGGTAGGACCACCATGGCGAACTGGTTGCTGGTGAGGTTCTTAAGTGGAATTTATTTTTACACAAGAGACAGTGAACGACTCAAAATTATGAAGTCTGTCTCTGAGTCACCTGTTTCGTGCACTTTAGATATATCAGAAACACCACCATACAAAACTACCACGAAAAGTCTGAATGAATAACGTTGAAATCTATATCATCCTTACCTACAAGATCCTCAAGTGTAGATGTTAAATATTGCCAGTAGTGTCAAGAGCATTTTCTCCACAACTGTACGGAATATTGAGAAGCTTTTGCGTTAGTGAGAGCTAAAAGTTTGGAGAGACCAGTAAGTTGTCTCGGGTCGTTTCCTTCAACTGGTAAGGAGGTGAGGGCGAGAGGGCAAGACTGGTCAACTAAATCGTGGACCAGTCTTGCCATACTTGTGACACTGATCGTATTTCTTTAATCTTTTCGTTACATTTGCGACCACATGTTTACGACCTCACGATTGTCTGAACTTCTGTTCGACTTTTGGAAACTACGACTACTTGTACACATGTGTCAGAGTTCTCAGTTAAGACTTGGACAACACAATGTTCTGTGGTAAAGAGTACCAAGTATCTTCGTTATAAACAGGTAAAAATATAAGATATGATAAAGTAAAGCATCGACAAGCTACATGTTTTGTCTATTATGATAGTCATCAGGTACGAGTCGATAAATGAGACGTCCGGATATTACCAGGTGCTATCACAGAAACCCTCCAACAACTTGGTGTGTTAAGTGAGGTGCTCTTTGGTTAGGTATATATATACATATATGTGTGTGTGTATACAAGTTGCTGGTCCAGTCCAGTCCAGTATACTGTACGTGTCAGAAAACAGAGGACAAGTGATCTCGGGCCCTTCGTGCCCGGTGAAAGTTTGAACGCTTGTGCTTAGCTAGCGTACAGCGAATGAGGGTGCGGCAAGCCTGTAGACTTGCATGGTTAATTCGGGTGCGCCAAGTCCGTAGACTTGCATCGTTTTCCCTCGTAAATAAAATTGTTAATTAATGCCTTCCTAAAGAAATCATCGACATGGGACCAGGTTTGTTCTATTCTACGAATTTTTTGCGATTTTTCCACCAAGTTTGATGAAAAAATATTGTGCCGTTTCGGCTACCCAGAACATATACACACGGCTACTCCTATAGTATCTTAGAGAAGTGATTGTGGGACCTTCGTGCCCTATGGCGAGTCCGGTGGTGCAGTTTACAGAGGCGTGAAAGTTCGAACGCTCGTGCTTGGCTAGCGTACAGCAACATCGTTTTCCAGATGGTCGTGGTTGTTATAATTATGGTCTTGGTTGTTACAATCATGGTCGTGGTTGTTATAATCATAGTCGTGGTTATGATCATAGTCGTGGATGTTATAATCATGGTCGTGGTTGTAATATTCATGGTCGTGCTTGTTATAATTATATTCGTGGTTGTTATTATCATGGTCGTGGTTGATATAATCATGGTCGTGATTGTTATAATCATGGTCGTGGTTGTTATTATCATAGTCGTGGTTGTTATAATCATGGTCGTGGTTGTTATAATCATGATCGTGATTGTTATAATCATGGTCGTGGTTATATTCACGGTCGTGCTTGTTATAATCATAGTCGTGGTTGTTATAATCATAGTCGTGGTTGTTATAATCATGGTCGTGGTTATGATCATGGTCGTTGTTATAATCATATTCGTGGTTGTTATAATTATGGTCGTGGTTGTCATAATCATGGTTCGTGGTTGTTATAGTCATGGTCGTGGTTGTTATAATCATGGTCCTGGTTGTTATAATCATGGTCCTGGTTATTAGGTACTGTAAGTGTCTAGTATACTATATAGGAAGGAATAGAATAAAAGTTAGAATAATTAGTTAAAGAAATATTCGCCATAAGGAGAGGGTAAAATCATAAAAAAAAATTATGAATCACCGATGATCATTCCGTGATAAATTATATTATGAAGAGAAGTGACCTTGATTCTGGTTAGATTAGTCACCATCCGCTTAAGTCATCACCTGTGTTAAGTCATCATAGTCGTCATGTGCGTTAGTCAGTTTTAGGCCCATCTCACACGACTGACCGACCATCGATGTTCTTTCCGAGCGAGGTTGTTACTTTTTGATGCATCTTATTATTTACGCTGGTGGATGTAAGACCAACAACCCTCACTGACGCAGCTATGGTCAATTTGGTGTTATACTTGTTTATAAATGCCTTCTAATCTGTCTCAAGTCTGTCCGTCCTGTCTATTATCATCCCAACTGCCTGTGGGGGAGTTGATCCTGTAGGTGCAGCAGCAGCAGCAGGTGGTGGTGGTGGACTGTGGGGGAGTTGATCCTGTAGGTGCAGCAGCAGCAGGTGGTGGTGGACTGTGGGGGAGTTGATCCTGTAGGTGCAGCAGGTGGTGGTGGTGGACTGTGGGGGAGTTGATCCTGTAGGTGCAGGAGCAGGAGCAGCAGCAACAACAACAACAACAACTACAGCAGCAGCAGCACGTGGTGGTGGCGGCGGCCTGTGGGGGAGTTGATCCTGTAGGTGCAGTAGCAACAGCAGGTGGTTGTCGTGGACTGTGGGGGAGTTGATCCTGTAGGTGCAGCAGCAACAGCAGGTGGTGGCCGTGGATTATGGGGGAGGTGATCCTGTAGGTGCAGGAGCAGCAACAACAACAACAACTACAGCAGCAGCAGCACGTGGTGGTGGCGGCGGCCTGTGGGGGAGTTGATCCTGTAGGTGCAGTAGCAGGTGGTGGTCTTTGGGGGGAGTTGATCCTGTAGCTGCAGCATTAGCAACAGGTGGTGGTGGTTGACTGTGGGGGACTTGATGCTGTAGGTGCAGCAGCAGTATCAGCGACAGCAGCAGCAGCAGGTGGTGGTAGTGGACTGTGGGGGAGTTGATCATGTAGGTGCAGCAGCAGCAGGTGGTGACGGTGGACTGTGGGGGAGTTGATCCTGTAGGTGCAGCAACAGCAGGTGGTGGCAGTGGTCTGTGGGTGAGTTGATCCTGTAGGTGCAGCAGCAGCAACAACAACAAGAGCAGCAGACTGGTGGTGGTAGTGTACTGTGGGGGAGTTGATGCTGTAGGTGCAGCAGCAGGAGCTGGTGGACTGTGGAGTTGATCCTGTAGGTGCAGTAACAACAACAACAACAACATAAGCAGCAGCAGCAGGTGATGGAAGTGGACTGTGGGGCAATTGATTCTGTAGGTGCAGCAGCAACAGCAGGTGGTGATGGTGGACTGTGGGGGAGTTGATCCTGTAGGTGCAGCAGCAGTAGCAGGTGGTGGTGGACTGTGGGGGAGGTGATCTTGAAGGTGCAGTGGCAGCAGCAGTTGGTGGTGGTGGACTGTGGGGGAGGTGATCCTGTAGGTGCAGCAGCAGGTGGTGGTGGACTGTGGGGTCGTTGATCCTATAGGTGCAGCTGCAGAGTGGTGGTGGACTGTGGGGGAGTTGATTCCTTAGGTGCAGGAGCAACAACAGCAGCAGCAACAGGTGATGGTGGTAGTGGACTGTGGGGGAGGTGATCCTGTAGGTGCAGCAGCAACAGCAGGTGGTGGTGGTGGACTGTGGGGGAGTTGATCCTGTAGATGCAGCAGCAGCAGGTGATGGTAGTGGACTGTGGAGGAGTTGATCTTGTAGGTGCAGCAGCAGCAGCAGCAGGTGATGGTGGAGGACTGTGGGGGAGTTGATCCTGTAGGTGCAGCAGCCGCAACAGGTGGTGGTAGAGGACTTTGGGGGAGTTGATCCTGTAGGTGCAGCAGCAGCAGCAGCAGGTGATGGTGGAGGACTGTGGGGGAGTTGATCCTGTAGGTGCAGCAGCCGCAACAGGTGGTGGTAGAGGACTTTGGGGGAGTTGATCCTGTAGGTGCAGCAACAGCAGCAGCAGGTGGTGGTAGTGGACTTTGGGGGAGTTGATCCTGTAGGTGCAGCAGCAGCAACAACTACAACAGCAGCAGCAGTAGCAGCAGCAGGTAGTGGTGGCGGCGGCCTGTGGGGGAGTTGATACTGAAGGTGCAGCAGCAGGTGGTGGTGATGGTGGACTGTGGGGGAGTTGATCCTGTAGGTGCAGCAGCTGCAGCAACAGCAGCAGCAGCAGCAGGTGGTGGTAGTGTACTTTGGGGGAGTTGATCCTGTAGGTACAGCAGCAGTAGCAGCAGGTGGCGGTGGACTGTGGGGGAGTTGATCCTGTAGGTAAAGTAGCAGCAGCAGCAACAACAATAACAGTAGCAGCAGCAGGTGGTGGTGGTGGTCTGTGGGGGAGTTGATCCTCTAGGTGCAGCAGCAGCAACAACAGCAGCCCCAGCAGTAGCAGCAGGTGGTGGTTGTACTTACTCACTCCACCGACAGACTATTACTCCGCCGATAGATTCTCACATATATTCTTCACGTAATTAGTGAAGGTCGGCTGGTCTCCACACTCCCTCCCCTTCCCCGTGTCCACGGCGGCCACCACACACGTAGCCAAAGATCCATTTACAAGCTCCTTACACGTGTCTGTGCGCCCCGCCCACCATTCTCCGGACACACACACATTTCATCCTGTCCTCGGATGGGCGTGTGACTTGTGGCAGGTGTCGTCGCCCTTACCTCACGACCCAAGACAATGTTTCTTACCTACCACTGTGTCGTACATTACTGCTGTCTTCCCTGCTGGCGGGGCACGTAGGTCGACCATCACACATAATGTTTACTTACAAAATACACAATAGTTTCCACCATTCAGGATGATGCAGTAACTAACCTCTTGAGGATTTTTAGCTTTAATTATCGTCCTTCGAATGTTATTGTTTAAACCAACGTCCTTAAAGATTTATAGCTTAAACCATCGTTAAAGGTTATAACAGCTGGGTTAAGTTCCCTGTCATCATCTTTTAGGATTTGGTTTGACATTAAAAATAACCATTATTCCCGTCTTTATATACAGCATTAACCCTAGGCCACATTATTCACCGTCTTGTTCATCATAGTTTAATACCGTCTCTTCACTATCCCGAGTTCAGACCAGTATCGTCTGCATATCGAATATTTGATACTACGTTACCATTAACTTTTAGTCCTTCATCGTTTCTTATAACTTTTCGCATTATATATTTTTGATCGGTGATTATGCAGTCCTGGAGATAGCACGCAGCCCTTTCTAACTCCTTCCGAGGGTTAGGTTAGTTTAGGTTAAGTTAGGTTTTATTAATTAAGTAGATGATGATGATGTTAGGTTGTGTTAGGGATCACTTGAAGACTAGGAGTCCCCGCATATTTCGCATGGTGATTAAGTACCTTAACTCTAAACGGGGGGTTAGGCTAGTTTAAGTTAGATTGAGTTAGGTTAGGTTACGTTAGGTTAAATTGGATTAAATTGGGTTAGATTAGGTTTTAATTAGGTTAGGTTTGGTTAGGTTGAAACAAGGGATGGCTCCTTAACTTTATGATATCCGGTTTATGTTAGGATAAGTGTTATAAAGATAGGGCAGGTTAATGTTTGGTTTGGTTTGGTTAGGTTAGGTTTGCGTTATGTTAGGTTACATTAGTTTAATGTTAGGTTAACTTAATGGACTAGGTGGCGAAACTGCGAATCATCCCCCCCTCCCCCTCCCTCCCCACTCCACCTGCTGTTTGATAATTTTGATAAACGACCAAACAGGCAGACAGACAGAGATAAATACACGAATAAATATATAATGAAATGGACACACACTTAGACAGATGAATATATCAAATAGACAGACAGACAGACACAAGACCCCCAGGTTGGTATGTCATGGTCCTTCAGTGTGTGGTGATAAATGGCTCGGGTCTTGTGTGTTCGTGGGTCTGCGGGTCTCTGAATTTTCTAAAAGTTATTATTACTTTTTCTTCGTCAGTAATGTATAGGAGTGATGCTCAAGGTTCCTTTATTAACGGTGGGTCTCTCTCTCTCTCTCTCTCTCTCTCTCTCTCTCTCTCTCTCTCTCTCTCTCATGATAAAAAACTGATCGACTTGTACCTGTGGTTCTTGTTTGTGTTTTAATTGTTAATTTAATACAACTTTTTATCTTATTTCTAATTTCTACTGTTGTTCCAGCCACATGTTGTATTGTTAATAATAATAATAATAATAATAATAATACGGTATTAATAATAATAAAAATAATGATGATAATAATACTAATTGAGACGATAATTATTAAATATAGAGGCAGGAGGAGGAAGAGGGAAGGAATGATGATAGTTGAGAAGATGACAATAGTAGTGATAATGCTGGTTGTGGTAGTGATGGTAATATTACACACGTAACAATAATGGTTGCCCTTTGTGTACGAGGATGGCCGGCTCTAGAGCAACCTAGGCGTGAATTTGTTTAAGGTGTTAGAATCTGTCGCCAACACCACAACCACACCCTAAGTTAACGAGTTGTATGACCCAGTTTCAATGAATAGTCCGAGAAGACCGGACAACTCGGCAACTGCACTGGCTAACCATTATTCCAGAATAAGATCCGCAAATCGATTAACATCTAGGTTCCCATTTACTGGTAAATAGAAAACCAAATGTCGTAAAAAAAAAATGCTCATAGTTTCACTCTGTCCGGGAATCGAACAGGGGTCCACTCGCTTGCAAGGCGAGTATGCTGACTATTACACCACAGGTTGCCAAAATCACGTTTAGTAAAAAAAATTTTTTTTTTTTTTTTTCGTGCTGGTCAAGCCCCGACCAGAGGTTAGCTAGACCCCCGGACAACTCTTTCGGAGCTTGACCAGCACGTGGTATTGGTAATATTATCTCGACTTGATTATATGTTACAAATTCACTTGTGAGTTTTTCAATGTTTTGTTTTGTATAATATTTACTTATTCTAAGCTAAATGTTAACAAATAAATGACTTAAATAATACGAAAACAAACAAATAAAAGCGGAACTCCACCTAATATATACTGTATGTTACACTAAATAGGGATAATTGGCCATTAGTGATAACTTCTATGTATTTATCTTTTCTAGAAGCCTTTGACTGGCCATAAACGATCCTGTAGATCATAAATATACATATAAATGAATACCTTCATGCATAATGTAACCTGACCAGACCTAACCTAACCTAATCTAGCCTAACGTAACCAAACGTAGCCTAACTTAATCTAGCCTTGTTGTTGTTGTTGTTGTTGTTGGTTGTTGTTCTTCTTCTTCTTCTTCTTCTTGTTCTTTCTTCTTGTTCTTGTTCTTCTTCTTCTTCTTCTTTTTCTTTTTCTTCTTCTCTGCATTATACCATCATCAACTAAATTAAAATTCAAACGCCTTAACCTTACACACTGTGACCCTGGGTTGGAGAGGGGGGATGGGGGAGGGCGGGGGAAGACTCACCTAAATCACCCAGCAGGCGCTTTGTGACACCCAACAAGTGACCTTTGGGTGGGGGCAGTTTTCTCGCCAGATCTAGACCAGTGGGCAGTGTTAACCCCCAAAGGTCACCGAGGCAGGAGTGACCTTTGGGAAGTTTTGGGATTATAAATAGTGTTGTAGGAGGTGGTGGTGGAGGTGGTAGGTTAGTGAAGTCCTTGGTGGTGGTGGTTTGTTGAAGAGGGTCTGTTTTTTTTATTGTTTTTATGTTTGATTGTTTTGTTTGTTTTATTGTTTGTTGGTATGTTTGTTTGTTTTATTGTTTTTGTTTGTTTTATTGTTTGTTT
Organism: Homarus gammarus; assembly: GCA_958450375.1. Lineage (NCBI taxonomy): Eukaryota > Metazoa > Arthropoda > Malacostraca > Decapoda > Nephropidae > Homarus > Homarus gammarus. Next base: position 13,102 of record CAUDMG010001941.1, on the reverse strand, counting down.
TTTAGAATGATGTTTTTTGTGGTGTCATTATTGTTTGTGTTGTGTTGTTGCTTGCTTGTTTGTTTGTGATGTGTTGTTTGTTTGTGGTTGGTGTGTGTGAGAGAGAGAGAGAGAGAGAGAGAGAGAGAGAGAGAGAGTATCAACACAATTTCCATACCATATACTTACCAACAACTTTGTCATAACGTAACAGTGAGCCAGGGACTCTCTCTCTCTCTCTCTCTCTCTCTCTCTCTCATGATAAAAAACTGATCGACTTGTACCTGTGGTTCTTGTTTGTGTTTTAATTGTTAATTAAATACAACTTTTTATTTTATTTCTAATTTCTACTGTTGTTCCAGCCACATGTTGTATTGTTAATAATAATAACACGGTATTTATAATAATAAAAATAATGATGATAATAATAATAATTGAGACGATAATTATTAAAATAGGAGGCAGGAGGAGGAAGAGGGAAGGAATGATGATAGTTGAGAAGATGACAATAGTAGTGATAATGCTGGTTGTGGTAGTGATGGTAATATTACACACGTAACAATAATGGTTGCCCTTCGTGTACGAGGATGGCCGGCTCTAGAGCAACCTAGGCGTGAATTTGTTTAAGGTGTTAGAATCTGTTGCCAACACCACAACCACACCCTAAGTCAGGGGTGGGCAACCTTTTTGAGTGTGTGTGCCAAAATCGACCAAATCTTTGATACAAAATTTTCTCTCGTGCCAACCAAAATTTCCGGGTCACATATTATTTGGTATCTTTTACGTAATGGGAGAACCTTTTCAAATAATCAGAAATCACACCGGGGTGGTAAAATCAGAGAGTTTTGTAAGAGTGATTTTATAAATCATGGGATATTGAATGAATGTAAAAATTAGTGACAGAATTTTTACTTAGTGGTTGTTCTTCCCTGTTGTTAGCGTGGATGTTTTATATTAGCATTTCAGTGTAAATCTAGTTGTCATATACATCCACACAATTTAAAGACGTTATTTTTAGCATCAGCAAAAGAGTAAACAATATTTTTGATTTGTTTATCAGATCATTCAGCCATTAGTTTTTGTAAACTTTTTTCAGTACATTACAATACCAAGCTCAATATCGATTTACTCGACTAAAACACAATAAAAGGATATAAAACTAAAGATATTCTTTTATTGATTCTTAATCCTTTATGAATGATGCATAAAAACCACAGAGAAAATATAAAAGTTATTTTACCTACAAAAATACACACTGTATTATATTAAACAAAAGCGAATCCTTAATATTTTTAACAGAATACATCAAATGAAAATTAGAGAACGAATAATTGTGAACCTTTTCTTTATTTAGAATCAATGAGACTTCTGCTGCTGCATCCCTGATGATAGATAATTTATATCCGGTTTATATTTTGTAACCTTGAGAGATATACATGCGCTACTAGTTTCATCAGTAAGGCTACTTCTATTATGAGACTTAACAGAGTTCATCACTGAGAACAATGATTCACAAGAATATGTAGATGAAAAAATGGATAGTAATGTTGTTGCAAGTTTTTTTAAACAGACAAAAGTTTCTGGAATAGTATTCCAAGTCCTCAGTACCTCGTTTTCGGCATTTCTCTCTCTTACTCCCTTCTCTAATCGATCCTTTTCAATACTTTCCAAGTCAGCTCTAAGCTCAACAAATTTCTGCCTCCAAATTGAGCTAGTTTGAAATTCAATCAATTGCATTTCAAAATCATCCATATCTATCCATGAAAACTTCTGCAAGTTTAGTTCATCCAGTTTTATACTGTCTGGAAACTTAATGAATTTTGCAGTCTCTTCTAATTCTCTGAACCTAGCAAATCTTGTTGAGAACTGCTCAACAGTTGACTCAATGATGTTTACAAATAGCTTCTGAAGACACTGGCAGTCTGTTTTGTCATCCTTTGTGAGATCATTGATGTATTTCTTTAGGTTTGGAAAGTATCTAAATCTTTCACTATCTACATCCCTCTTAAAAACTCCTAGTTTCATTTCAAATGCCTTTATGTAATCAAACATAACATCAAGTGTCTTACCAGAGCCTTGTAATTTAACATTTAAGTCATTTAAATGTTCACATAAATCTGCAAAAAACATTAGTTTACAAACCCACACGATGTCAGACATTTCTTTATAAGACATTTGTTGGTTAATCAGAAAGAGATTTATCTCATCCATGCATTCAACAAATCGTTTCAAAACAAATCCTCGACTAAGCCAACGAACATTGTTGTACATTGTTAGTCCTTTGTACACCGAATCCACCTCATTCAATAAATTCCGAAATTGTCTTTTATTTAAGGCACGTGCAGAAATGTAATTAACAACCTTGGTGACTGTTTGCATCACTTCTTGAAGTTCCCTTAGACCAGCGGATGACCAACATGTTTTGCAAACAGATTTACAAATCCTGCTTCCTTACCAATCATACTGGGTGCACCATCTGTTGTGACGGATACTACTTTTGAAATGTCAATTTGTCGAATAGATAATTCGTTCACAACTGCTTTACATATGTCAGCCCCAGTGGTACGCTCAGGTAGTGTTACAAGGTTAATCATCTCTTCGCATACCTCATCATCCCTACAAAATCGAGAAAAAATTGCTAGCCTAGCTGATGATGTAATATCTGTGCTTTCATCAACACAAATAGAAAAGAACTTACATGAAGCTAAATCCTTTGTTAATTGGTCAGTTGTATTCATTTCCATCTTAAGTATCCTATCCTTAACTGTTTTTCTACTCACAGACAAATCTTTAATGCGCTGAATAATCTTGTCCTTTTCTGAAAGGTTATCAAAAAGGAAAGGAGCACATTCTAGCCATGCTTCTTTAATATACTCCCCATCACTGAGTGGCTTTCCATGTTGGGCAATAACTTTTGAAACCTCAAAACCAGCAGCAACTAAGTTGGAACTTGGCCTACCTGAAATAAATTTCATCAAAACATCAGACTGTTTTTTTGTCTTAATCATTTCACGAGACATTAATTCTCTTCGTTCTTGCTCAGTTACATTACTTAAGTTTTTATGAACAGTTTCAAAATGTCTCTTCACAGAAGAAGTCCTACAAACAACTGATTCAGAACATAAAATGCATAATGCTTTATTATCTTTCTTAATCATGCCAAATTTTTCAGTCCAGTATTCTTTAAATTCTCTAATATCCTCTTCATTTGTATGACATCGTTTCTTGGCTGGTGGTCGTGACATTCTGTACAATCTGTAAATAAGGGGTAGAAAGCAATCATATGATGTGTAAAAAAATAATTGCTCTCTTCGCACACTTTCCAACTTTAAGTTATACTTACTTTTAACACCAACAGCTATTTCATGATTTTTGTGTGGTTATATAGTAGAATGCGTTAATACAAAACTATTTTCTTTTGTAACACTTTTGGTAGAAATGCATAATAACCGAGACATTAATTTATAAATTATTAAAAAATATAAATAAAGAAATAAATCTGTATATATATATTCTGTATTCACATAGTATTATAGTAGAATGCTTAATACAAGATTATTTTCTTCTATAACACCTTTGGCCAAAATGCACAATACCTGAGTTATTATTTTATGAAGCATTATTATAAAAAAAATAATATCTCGGTTATTATACATTTTGGCCAAAAGTGTTACAAAAGAAAATAGTCTTGTATTAATGTATTCTACTATATAACCACACGAAAAACATGAAATAGCTGTTGGTGTTAAAAGTAAATATAACCAAAACCGGTTCATGGGGTGTAAAAATGTGGACAGAGACTTGTGGACTCAGACATTCTCTTCACAATCACTCTCTGCATACATATACCAAGGTTTATGAAAATCAGTTGGTGGATAATAAAAAAAATAAAAAATAAAATAAATTGGTACAATTATAGGCATGCCTACACAATGCAAATCAACGAGAAAGGCATGCATGCTATCTGATCACGTGCAGATAACACTTCATAATCCTGAATATTAATAATACATTTCCCTTAGCTTTAATAATAACTTATGTTTATGGCACATACAGTATGCTGAAGAACAGGCTTCATTAACCTCTTTTGGACCTTCTGACCAGTGTGCCAGATATGTCACGCTCCATAAATATACTCACTACCAAGTTCATAAAATTTTCAGCAAAGGTTTGCTTTACTCACTTAAGCGGGGTGAGATCCATTATTCAGCTTAAAAAAGGTCACATTTTAGGGGCAAAATTTAAATCGCCTTGCTAAGGTAAGTTGCGCCAAATTTTCCTTGTGCACAGGAGTATACAGATTCAGCAGTGTCTTAGGAACATCGATAAATTTATGGGTAAGCATGACAAACACTATGACAGCTGATAATTTGGACAGTAAATAATAACTTACTTGCACGTGGTCAGCGATTCTCCCTCTTGCTATGTTTACTTTGCTGGTTCACACTTCACACATTCACCACCAGAGGAACAATGATTAGAGAGAACGGATATGCATGTGACATTTATGGGACACTGAGCAAAAAAGCCATGTTCCCTTCCATGAAAGTTAAGACACCTTTTAAGTTAATGTGCCATATAATGACCCAGTGATCTAAAAGAGGTTGACTTTTGATATAATGTTTTTAATGCAATCTCTGATAGCCAGATAATTATTACAGATCTTGGTGTAATATTTGTTTTTCTTTTAATTAAATTTAAACATTCATATAGCTGAACTTGGATTTTGCTAACCGATAAATTCTTTGCGAAACTGCAAAACTCGAAAAAATATATAAAATATTAATGATGGTAAAGGAGTCACACCACGTCTGGCCTCATGGCTAATTATTTAACAACAGAACGGGAAACAATCCTTCCACCCGCTGCCGCCAAGGCGGCATGCGGTTGCCATATAAAGGTTATTTTTTATTGAGGTGAGCCCGGGTCTCGCGTGCCGGAAAGAAGCCGTTAGCGTGCCATGTTTGGCACGCGTGCCAAGGGCCTAAGTTAACGAGTTGTATGACCCAGTTTCAATGAATAGTCCGAGAAGACCGGACAACTCGGCAACTGCACTGGCTAACCATTATTCCAGAATAAGATCCGCAAATCGATTTACATCTAGGTTCCCATTTACTGGTAAATAGAAAGCCAAATGTCGTAAAAAAAAATGCTCATAGTTTCACTCCGTCCTGGAATCGAACAGGGGTTCGATTACACCACAGGTTGCCAAAATCACGTTTAGTAAAAATTTTTTTTTTTTTTTCGTGCTGGTCAAGCCCCGACCAGAGGTTAGCTAGACCCCCGGACAACTCTTTCGGAGCTTGACCAGCACGTGGTATTGGTAATATTATCTCGACTTGATTATATGTTACAAATTCACTTGTGAGTTTTTCAATGTTTTGTTTTGTATAATATTTACTTATTCTAAGCTAAATGTTAACAAATAAATGACTTAAATAATACGAAAACAAACAAATAAAAGCGGAACTCCACCTAATATATACTGTATGTTACACTAAATAGGGATAATTGGCCATTAGTGATAACTTCTATGTATTTATCTATTTAGAAGCCTTTGACTGGCCATAAACGATCCTGTAGATCATAAGTATACATATAAATGAATACCTTCATGCATAATGTAATCTGACCAGACCTAACCTAACTTAACCTAATCTAGCCTAACCTAACGTAACCTAACGTAATCTAGCCTTCTTCTTGTTCTTGTTCTTCTTGTTCTCCTCCTCCTCCTCTGCATTATATCATCATCAACTAAATTAAAATTCAAACGCCTTAACCTTACACACTGTGACCCTGGGTTGGAGAGGGGGGATGGGGGAGGGCGGGGGAAGACTCACCTAAATCACCCAGCAGGCGCTTTGTGACACCCAACAAGTGACCTTTGGGTGGGGGCAGTTTTCTCGCCAGATCTAGACCAGTGGGCAGTGTTAACCCCCAAAGGTCACCGAGGCAGGAGTGACCTTTGGGAAGTTTTGGGATTATAAATAGTGTTGTAGGAGGTGGTGGTGGAGGTGGTAGGTTAGTGAAGTCCTTGGTGGTGGTGGTTTGTTGAAGAGGGTCTGTTTTTTTTATTGTTTTTATGTTTGTTTTATTGTTTTTGTATTGTTTGTATTATTGTTTGTTTGTTTGTTTTATTGTTTGTTTGTTTGTTTTATTGTTTGTTGGTATGCTTGTTTGTTTTATTGTTTGTTTCTTAGAATGATGTTTTTTGTGGTGTCATTATTGTTTGTGTTGTGTTGTTGCTTGCTTGTTTGTTTGTGATGTGTTGTTTGTTTCTGGTTGGTGTGTGTGTGAGAGAGAGAGAGAGAGAGAGAGAGAGAGAGAGTATCAACACAATTTCCATACCATATACTTACCAACAACTTTGTCATAACGTAACAGTGAGCCAGGGACTCTCTCTCTCTCTCTCTCTCTCTCTCTCTCTCTCTCTCTCGTGTTGTACCTCCACCCCTTTTCTTATCAGGAACGCCCTTGGGCTGGGTTAATGAGACAAAATACCTGGGTGTGTATGTAACTCGCACACGTTGTCAGATCCCTGAAGTCCGCTATCTTCGAGACATATGCTTTCGGCGTATCGCTCCCCTCTCTACCAGAGTGTATAGATGGTCATAGTGCACAGGTGAACATAGTGTACAGGTGAACACAGTCTACCGGTGGGCATAGTGTACAGGTGTAAATAGTCTACAGATGGGCTGTGTGTACAGATGATCATAGTGTACAGGTAAACAAAGTATACAGGTGGTCATAAAGTACAAGTGGGCATAGTGTATAGGAGAACATAGTGTACAAGTGAACAAAATGTGCAGGTGGACATTACTGTACTTATAGTTCTTGTTCATGGTATACGAGGAAATTAATTTTGTGTAATTCCTGATCATCTTCCACCAGGAAGCTTCTTCACACATGGACACTGGCACCGCTACACATGTCCTTGGAAAACCACACAGTGGTTCAAAGTATTGAGACAAACCCTCGGGAATCTTAATTTGTGGACTCGTGGAGGTTGATTCATGCGTTGTTGGTAGTTTAGTCAACAAGGCTGGTACAGTGGTGGCCGTCGGTCACAACCACAAGTTGAAGAAAATCATAATTATAATAAAAAAAAAACCACCAATGTGTTTGTGAGTTTTGTCGGACTGCTTACTGGTGGGCGTGTATGTTGAGTGTTACCTAGGGGGACGTTGAGAATCGTGAACCCCAAACACGACATTTCCTCAGAGAGGAACTTAACTTTATGGTAACAGTCACACACTGGCCCATACCACTCCTCTATGATATGACAACACAAATGTCATCATACCATATTTCGTAAAGAAGTGATCCCAGGGAGGGACACACACAAGGTGCCCTGTTATCACAGCCAAACGTCGCTCACCAACACTCTCCGGGCCAGGTGCGATCAGCGGACCAGCGAGGCAGGAAGGAGCACGAGTCTCACTATACCATCGACTAGTCATAATCTTTTAAAATTTGGTGAGGATATTATATACCGTATTGACGATGAAGGTCATGAGTCATTCAGTGTTGCTGAGACTTCAGTGAACATTCATTCCTTCACTCTCACATACACGTATTCTTCTTCACTGACCCTCCTTATATTTTCATGTCATAAGTTTCCTATTTTTTTATGCATAAAGAGGAAAAGTGACTTGGGAAGTGTTTCGAAGTGACTGCATCCCACAAGGCACAGAAGATTCCAGGATACTTCAGTAACCAGATGACGGAGGGCGAGTGTACAAGTGTTCATCACATTACCTCTCAGGCAGGGACCCCCCCCCCCCCCCAACCCCCCTGTCCTGACGTCCAGCATCAGAACTTGCGTAATTCTATATAAGTATGGGTGTATGTAAGTGTATGTACAGTAAGTTTATATGTATTGGTGATGATGGTCGTAGTGCTGTGATGTGGTGATGGTCGTGGTGCTGTGATGTGGTGATGGTCGTGGTGCTGTGATGTGGTGATGGTCGTGGTGCTGTGATGTCGTGATGGTCGTGGTGCTGTGATGTGGTGATGGTCGTGGTGCTGTGATGTGGTGATGGTCGTGGTGCTGTGATGTGGTGATGGTCGTGGTGCTGTGATGTGGTGATGGTCGTGGTGCTGTGATGTGGTGATGGTCGTGGTGCTATGATGTGGTGATGGTCGTGGTGCTGTGATGTGGTGATGGTCGTGGTGCTATGATGTGGTGATGGTCGTGGTGCTGTGATGTGGTGATGGTCGTGGTGCTGTGATGATGGTCGTGGTGCTGTGGTGATGGTCGTGGTGCTGTGATGTGGTGATGGTCGTGGTGCTGTGATGTGGTGATGGTCGTGGTGCTATGATGTGGTGATGGTCGTGGTGCTATGATGTGGTGATGGTCGTGGTGCTGTGATGTGGTGATGGTCGTGGTGGTTGTCTTGATAAATGGGAGTTCATACAAGAGGTGACAGACTGACGGGTGTGTAGGAGTGGTGAGTGGGAAGGAGAAGTAGTGGGAGGAAATGTATGTGGGAGGGGGAGTGGAAGGGAGGAGGAGGAGTGGGCGAATAGAGGAATGTTAGGAAGTAAGAGTGGTAGAGAGGAGGAATGTGAGAGAGGAGGAATGTGAGGGAGGAAGAGGAGTGTAAGGGTGGAGGAATGTGAGGGAGGGAGAATGTGAGGGAGTTCGAGGAGTAATAGGAAGGAGTGTTTTACAGGGGAACGGTTACCTTGGCATGGTGAGGTACTGCGAACGAAAACTTCACTCTTTTACCTCTCCTTACCCTTCTCTCCCTCCTCCCCATTTCCCATAACCACTGTCCTGCCTTCCTTTCCTTCCTTCCTTCCTTCCTTCCTCACCTCATACACGCCCCACCCTTCATAATCACGTTCTTAATCCCCACCATAACTACCTCTTAAACTTCTGTTCCTTAGTCACCCCTCCCTACTATCTGTCTTCCCTTCCCAGCCTCTTCCACCACCACCACCATAACCTCTACCATCATAACCTCTACCACCATAACCTCTACCACCATAACCTCTACCATCATAACATCTACCACCATAACCTCTACCACCATAACCTCTACCACCACCACCACCACCACTGTCTCACTCCAGTCCAAACACGTGATTCTTTCCCCATCTTAACACAACTAACACAACCAACAACTACATCACGCCACGTCCTCCACCCAGCCCAACCACGCCACGTCCTCCACCCAGCCCAACCACGCCACGTCCTCCACCCACCGTAACCAAATCATCCTATCCACCTATCCTCCTCCCTCTCTCCTCCTCTCCACATCTCCTCCCCTTCTTGATTGCCTCTCAAAGGTCAGCAATCGTTAGTAGTGGTCGTCGTATTGAGTGTCCTTGGCAGAGGGCGTGAGAGTCATCTTCATTTGATCACAACAATATTTCGTGTATCTTTGCCTCACCTAACCTAACCTAACCTAAACTGTTGAATATAAACAAATGAATTCGTCATGGAAAAGTTTATTACTCCTCGTTATGGCTGGCAGGAGAGTTGATGTCGGGAGGTTATTACTCGACAGTCACATCAGGTACAATTATAAATTATTTAAATTATCTGTTGCAATTTAAAAAACCCCAGATCTATAGCTTATCAACCTAAGATAATTATCAGAAACGCATTTTTTTTCTAAATTTCTAAACGAACTAACAATTCTCTCAAACGACTTTTTTATTCTAAATTAAATAAAATCTCAGAAATACAACTTTTTTTTTTTCAAGTCAAATTAATTCACAGACATTAAAAGTTTGCTGCAGATTTGACACGAATCTACCAGACCCGACACCCACGGCCTCACCACCTGTACTGTACGTCACCTGGTGTAATTTATCTCTGTCAGGTTAACCAAATAATATAAGTCTAGGTGTGTGTGTGTGTGTGTGTGTGTGTGTGTGTGTTTCTATTTCGGCATCACTCAACCTATATCCACGTGAGTTAATTAGAATCATCTCCTATAAATACTCCAGTCAGTAAAAATGTCACTCGGGAGCCCTTCATCATTGCTAGTGCCATTTTAAGACCATTTACCAGTCTCCTCCCGCTGATGAGTGGCACAGTGCCTACACGGTGAGGTTAGAGGCTTGACTGGTGAAGCCTTTTGGAAGGTTATGTGAGTGTTGGTGATGATGGAGGGTGAGGTGAACAACGTTGGAGGGTGAGGTGAACAACGTTGGAGGGTGAGGTGAACGTTGGAGGGTGAGGTCAACGTTAGAGGTTTAATGTAAAGGTTGAAAGGTTTAATGTGAACGATGAAGTTTTAATATGAACTTTAAAGGTTTAACGTAAATGCTTGAGGTTTATTGTGAAGGTTTAAGGTGAATGTTGAAGATGTAATGCGAACGTTGAAGGGTTTTTGTGAACGTTAGAGGTTTAAGTAAACGCTGGAGGTTTAATGATAACGCTTGAAATTTAAACTGATTTAACTGATTATTCATTAACAATTTACTGAATGTTGACAGTCAAGATACAGTTATCTGAATGTTACTGATGAGTAATGAATGGTTGAATGTTGATGGTTATGTTGAGGAGGTAAATGAATGAATGTAGTTGGAGATTTATCTGGATGCTACAGGGCTTATAGAATGTTCATAGACATATTAGATGAATTTACTGAATGTTAACAGTGACTTTGATGAATGGTTAGAATGTTAATAGAAACATTGATCGATTGGCTGAATGTTGATGCTACTGGGTGTTTATAGGTGGTTTATACAAGCTGTAATCTGCAGCACCATTAGGACAGCATCATTATAACACCAATTGCACCATTAGCTCCTTATAATGGCTATAACTAATTAAATTATAGAATTGATTTTTAATAATAAAACAAGTGTGAGTGAATGTGTGTGTCTATCTCAAGTATGGCTAAGTTAGGTTAGGTTAGAACTTGGGTGTCTGTATCACTTGTTAGTCTCCTTAAATCCGCTAGATCAGTGTTGTGATCATCTGAAGATATGACACCCCAGCTTATTTCAACTAAATATTAATAATCCTAACGTTACCTAACCTAACCTAATCTAACCAAACCTCACCTAATGTAACCTACCCAAGCCTAACCTAACCTAAGAGGTAGGAGTGATGGGGGAGAGGTATTGAAGAGGTAGGAGTGGTGGGGGTGATGGGGGAGAGGTATTGAAGAGGTAGGAGTGGTGGGGGTGATGGGGGAGAGGTATTGAAGAGGTAGGAGTGGTGGGGGTGATGGGGGAGAGGTATTGAAGAGGTAGGAGTGATGGGGGTGGGGGTGATGGGGAGAGGTATTGAAGAGGTAGGAGTGATGGGGGTGGGGGAGAGGTGTTGAAGGGGTAGGAGTGGTGGGGGTGATGGGAGAGGTATTGAAGAGGTAGGAGTGATGGGGGTGGGGGTGATGGGGGAGAGGTATTGAAGAGGAAGGAGTGATGGAGGTGGGGTGATGGGGAGAGGTATTGAAGAGGTAGGAGTGATGGGAGTGGGGGTGATGGGGGAGAGGTATTGAAGAGGAAGGAATGATGGGGGTGATGGGGGAGAGGTATTGAAGAGGTAGGAGTGATGGGGGTGTGATGGGGGAGAGGTATTGAAGAGGTAGGAGTGGTGGGGGATGGTGGTGATGGGGGAGAGGTATTGAAGAGGTAGGAGTGGTGGGGGTGATGGGGGAGAGGTATTGAAGAGGTAGGAGTGATGGGGGTGATGGGGGAGAGGTATTGAAGAGGTAGGAGTGGTGGGGGTGATGGGGGAGAGGTATTGAAGAGGTAGGAGTGATGGGGGTGGGGGTGATGGGGAGAGGTATTGAAGAGGTAGGAGTGGTGGGGGTGATGGGGAGAGGTATTGAAGAGGTAGGAGTGATGGGGTGGGGGTGATGGGGGAGAGGTATTGAAGAGGTAGGAGTGATGGGGGTGGGGGTGATGGGGGAGAGGTATTGAAGAGGTAGGAGTGATGGGGGTGGTAGGGGAGGGGTGAGGGGTAGTTAGTGGGGTGTTGGTGAACAAGAAGGGGTAGAGGAAGTGTTAAGAGCTGGGTGAGAGACAGAGAGGGAGGGAGGGGTGAGGGGTTGGCTAGAGGCGTGAGCAGTATATTAGAGTGTGTGAAGGGTGTACACATATACGCGGCTGATGAGAGGAACCATTTATAAAATTTAGTGGACAAAAAGTGTTGTCGTCATCTTCATTTTGATGCAGACATGACAGGTGGCCGCGTGTGGCGCCGCTTTACATAACTCCTTTGTTATCATATTTATAATGTTCATGAATTATATTAATGATGTAGAATTAATATGTGATAATTATGTTACAGAAGAAACCTTCCATAAAATGTTGTCATTATTAATACTATCTTTTTTCTCGTTGCAGGTGACATAATTGGCACAAAGTATGAACTCGGGACATCGTCTGCTCGTCATAAGACTAAATCTCTTGTCCTCTTGTCTCCTTATTAAATTACTTTATTGCGCGACAAAAACTCGGGTGTGGGAGCGTGCCGCCGGCAGCCTCGCCACAATGTGCACTACATACACCAGAAATAGCGTTCGTCTGTGCTATTCCTGTTGAGCTCGCCGCCGCCCCATCATTCCATGTGACACACTCGTCAAAAGTGCCAACTTGCCAGCAAAATAAGACACCCACAGTTGTGCCACCTGCACTCCCCGCCCCGCCCCACCCTACCCTACCCTGGCCTACCCCGCCCCGCCCTACCCCGCCCCGCCAGTGTGGCCAACCCTCACGATGACGCGCGTCTCATTATGTTAGTGGTGTTCACATACCTTCACGTTATTATTAGTAGTGCGTATTGACCTTGTTTGGCCTCTGTGAAGGAGGTAGTGTAGCGTGAGTGACAGACACGCTCGCGTAAGGTGGAGGGAGAGACTAAACAGTGACACAACTCACAGGCGGAGTGAACATTATAAAGTGGTGGTGGCTCCTCCCTTCCCCCTCAAACTGTTGGCACATCTCTATCATCTGGCTCACGTCATCACTCACGCCTCTAACATCACGCCGAACAAACTAATGGTGAGTACAACAATAATTACTGTCTTTATCTATGTTTCTTTATCACCAACGACTTAGAACATGTTAGTTTTCATCACTTATCCGGAGTGTGGCCGAGGTGCACTTACCTGGTGTATCGCTGGACAGGTAACTCTTGCTGTTACTGACACAC